>APFE030312060.1:0-89665 GCA_000404065.3 Pinus taeda
TATTGTAAGAAATACAATAACTACTTGTGCCTCTCAAATACCGAAGCACCCATTTCACTGTTGACCAGTGTTCTTTACTCGGATTTTCCATGTACCTGCTGACAACCCCAACTGCATGTGAAATATCTGGTCGAGTACAAAACATCACATACATTAAACATCCTACTACATTGGCATATGGAATTCGAGACATATAATCCTTTTCTTCATCTGTATTAGGACATAAACTCGAAGAAAGCTTAAAATGGGAAGCTAAAGGGACTGAAACAGGCTTCACATTATCCATACCAAACCTTAAAATTATTTTCTCAATATACTTTTGTTGTGATAGCCATAGCTTACCATTGCTCCTGTCTCTGAAAATCTCCATGCCCAAAATCTGTCTTGTTGCTCCTAGATCTTTCCTATCAAATGTCCTTGCCATCTGAGCCTTCAACCTGTTGATTTCTTCTATGTTTTTTCTTGCTAAAAGCATATCGTCAACATACAATACCAAGATAATGAATATGCCATTATTCAACTGTTTAAAATAAACACAATGATCATATTCACTTCTAACATATTTCTGACTCAACATGAAAAAATCAAACTTCTTATACCACTGCCGAGGCGACTGCTTCAGGCCATATAATGACTTCTTGAGCCTGCAGACAAATTTCTCATTGTGATGCTGAACAAACCCTTCCGGTTGTTCCATATATATTTCATCATCTAAATCACCATGTAGAAATGCAGTCTTAACATCTAACTGCTGTAACTCCAAATCAAACAAAGCTACTAATGCTAACACAATTCTAATTGAAACAATTTTAACCACTGGCGAAAAAATCTCATGAAAGTCAATACCGGCTTTCTGAGAAAACCCTTTTGCAACCAGTCGTGCTTTGTACCTTTCTTCCGTATCATTCACACCTCGTTTCAGCTTGAAGACCCATTTACACCCTACAGTTTTCCTGCCTTTCGGAAGCTCCACCAGATCCCATGTGCTGTTCTTATTCAAGGCCATCATTTCGTCCTTCATGGCTGCTTTCAACTTGTCACTTTTCGAACCTTCTATTGCTTCCTGATAGCACAGAGTTTCATTGTCATTAGCTGTAAATGCAACAGAAGTGACATAATCATCATACCTTCTCGGTGGCCGTCTGATTCTTGTCGACCTCCTTAAGGATGTTTCTGGCGCTTCCTCGATTGGCTGACTACCACCTGTAGGAACTTCTTGCTGATCAGTATCTGAGACCTGTTCATGATCTAAACCTGAACCCTGTTCATATTCTGGTTCTGAAACCTGTTCATGACTAGTATATGAACTATGGTCATCATGACTATCGTTAGAAATGCTATCAAACTGAATGTGCTGAAAGTCATATACATCATCCTGTTTCAATCTACTACCTACATCTAACTGTACAAGAGAGGATTCATTAAACTTTACATCTCTGTTGATGATGATTTTGCGGGTAGTAGGATCCCACAATCTATATCCCTTTGTTCCAACACCATACCCAACAAAGATATACCTTTTAGACTTTGGATCTAACTTAGTTCGCTGATGTTTAGGCACTAGAGCATATGCATCACAACCAAACACTCTGAGTTTATAATAGTCACAAGGGTGTCCTTTCCATACCTCTTGCGGAATCTTGTAGTCTATCGCCGTCGATGGAGATTGGTTTATCACATAACAAGTTGTTTCCACTGCTTCCGTCCACAACTCCTTCTGCAACCCGGCGTTACTCAGCATACTCCTTGCTCTCTCTAGAAGAGTCCTGTTCATGCGTTCAGCAACTCCATTTTGCTGAGGAGTATAGTGGTCTTATGCCTCTCGATCCCTGCATCCTTGCAATAGCTGTCAAACTCCTTGGAAGTAAATTCTCCACCATTGTCAGTTCTTAAACACTTTATTGTTCTACCAGTGTTTTTTTCTACCAATGCTCTAAACTGCTTGAAAACTGAAAAAACATCAGACTTTCTTTTCAACATGTAGACCCAAACCTTCCTAGAAAAGTCATCAATGAATGATACAAAATAAGACGAACCACCATATGAAGTTGTAGGGGCTGGTCCCCAAACATCTGAATGGATATAATCAAGTATGCCTTTACTAGTATGTTTGCCTGTTTTAAACTTTTGTTTACTTTGTTTACCAAACAGACAATGCTTACAAAAATCTAATTTTCCAGACTTCAGATTTGGAAGTAACTTGCGATTAGCCAAAATTTTCAACCCTCTCTCACTCATATGCCCCAATCTTTGATGCCATAAGTGAATGGAACTACTGTCATGTTCAGACATAGTAGACACAAAATCTGACCCTGTACCTCCATCTAAATGAAATAGATTTCCTACTTTCTTAGCTTTCATAACTAGTAAGATGCCTTTGTAAATTTTCATTACTCCACCTTGAATTACAGTTTTATACCCATTTGAATCAAGTGCTCCTAATGAAATCAAGTTTTTTCTTAAATCTGGTACATGTCTCACATCAGTTAATATTCTAGTTGTCCCATCAAACATTTGTAGTTGTATGCTTCCAATCCCAACAATATTACATGTTACATCATTACCCATGTACACAACTCCATCATTAATTGATTTATATTCCTTAAACCATTCTTTATGGATACACGTGGTTTGATGCACCGGAATCTAACAACCAATGTTGACCATGATTTGACACATTAACTGATAATACTTCATCACTCATACCTGAACCAGATGTCGAACCTGTATCTGTCGTATTCGCTTCCTTCTTTTCTGTTGAAGACTCTGCTTTTGAAGTTTGTTGTTGTCGCTTCCAGCAGTCCTTCTTTAAATGCCCTGACTTGCCATAAAACCAGCACTTTAGCTTACTCTTCTTCCCTTTCGACTTTGAACGTGAGTCGCTCGGCTTCCTAGGGCGTCTTTCTTTCGAACGACCTCTAACCATCATAGCTTCTGATGTAGAGGTTTCGGAATGCGACTTCCTCCTTGTTTCTTCCGATAATAAAGATGCAATTACGTCATCAAACTCAATAATTTCTGATGAACTAAGACTTATAGAAGTAATAAAATGATCCCATGACTCGGGCAACGAGCACAATAAAGTAATAGCTTTATCCTCGGATGGAATTTTTACTTCTATACTTTGTAATTGCACAAGAAGAGTATTAAAAGCATTTAAATGATCAGCAATCGAAGTACCTTCCTTCATTCGCAAACCGTATAACTGTCGCTTCAGGAAAATCCTATTGGTTAAGGATTTGGTCATGTACAGTTTCTCCAGTTTCGTCCACAAACCAGCAGCTGTTGTCTCCGACACAATATTAAACAGGACATCATCAGCTAGACACAGTCGAATAGCACTAATCATTCTTTCATCCATCTCGGCCCACTCACTATCTGTGATGTTGTAAGGCTGTTTGGCCTTGCCCAACAACGCCTTTTCTACGCCATGTTGGACAAGCAAATCATGCATCTTCACCTTCCAGATCTCAAAATTATTCTTGCCATTAAATTTCTCAATTTCAAACCGGGCACTTTGAGTTTTCGCCATCTTGTATCAAAAAACACAATAATCTCCAATATCCAACTTTAAATACCAATAATTAAAAAAAATTTCCTATGCCTTTTGTCTTTGCCTTTAAAAAAAAAAACCTGCCATTTGCACTTATATTACTTTGATGTCTTTATTGATTTAGAATTTGGTCGATTTTTTGTTTTAAGAATTCGCAATGCATGAAACTTCCATTATATACCAAAATTCCACTCAAATATAAAATACAAATAAAATCCGAATTGCCATAAACTTTAATGACATTATACCTCCACCCCACCATATGCGTTCACCCACTTTTATCTTAATCCACTATGTAACATGTGTGTATATCCCATGTAACATATTAATCCACCATGTAAGTGTATAACCCATGTAACATAAGGGTATAATATATGTTTATATCTCAACAACCAAAAAATGGCGGACGGGAGTAATAGAGAAGTTTATTTTATTGTCTTAATCCAAAACAACAAATATGCATACCTCCGATTAATGCATTACGCACTCCAGGCAACACCAAATGTAACCAGCACCAAACAAAGCCATTCAACACAGCAGGCACGATCCAAATGTAACCAGCAAGTTAATACATCAGGCGGTGTTAATCCTTAGCGCGCAGATAAAAAAAAAATTTAAATCGCCACATAACCCAGCAACGACTTCCCTTCAATCTTCCACACGCAGGCTGAACCGCTCCATTAATTAACAACCCAGCAAGTTTGTTAAACAACGTTCAATGGTTGAAACGTTGCAAGTTAAATAACAAAAAACAGCCAACAGGGTTAGCCAACACGCAGCCAGCACTCCACGCTGAAACGTTGCAAGTTAAATAACAAAAAAAAAACTCCAGCGCACCAGCAGCTCCAGCATTTAACCCACCACGCACACAGATCGGCTCTCAAATCCACGCAGCAGTCTTTAATCCACCACGCACCAGCTCGACCGCACCAAATTTAAGGTTTCAACTACAACAGCACCTCCAACATGCTCTGATGCCACTTGTTGGAGAGATGCACAGCTAAATTAAACAACAAATACACAGCAGACTTAATCATGCACAGAAAATACAGCTTTTAACGTGGTTCACCCAACCAATCTGGGCTACGTCCACCAAACATAGGCATCAGGAATTTATTAATCAAAATAGGAGATTACATCATGAAATCCTCACAAAACTCTCACACACCCTTTCAACATCCGAATGGTTGCCTGTTATATAGCATAGAGAATCTAACAGCCTCATTAACTCACTCACATCAAATATAGGAAGCATTAATCACCTCCCAACAACCTGGACCTAATCTAGAAACTGAATTTCTATTGTTGTAGCACCTACAGAGATTTTTGCCTATTTCACTTCAAACAGAAAATCTCAACATAATCATTTTTTTTAATGAAAAACACACAAAACTATCCTACTTAAAAATAATAACCACTAAAATTTTACTTAGATGAAACTGATGAACTACAAGTGTTCTTCATCATTACAAAATCAAAATAGAATAGATAAAACAATCAAAATAAAATAGATAGAACAATCAGGAATGCCATCTTATTTTCTAAAAAAAATTCACAGTTGTTACTGATAAAAATTTCTCGAGACAGATGTAACTGAGTTCTGATATATCTGGCGTATTTTCATAGATCCAAATTCTAATAACACAGCCTGAGCATTACAAAAACCTCTGGGTGAAAAGAAATCGTAAAAGCAACATAAATACAGCCATGCCACTACACATATTGATGACCAGAGAGTTTAGGTTTGGAAAATATATTCTGATCACATATAAAATACATCCATGCCACTACAAATATTAATGACAGAGTTTAAGTTTGGAAAATTTATTCTAGCCATATATTAGTTAGTTAGGAGATTGGAACAAATATGAAGTAACAAAGAACAGAGATGCATAAAATGTCTTGTGTCCTATCCGTGGCAGCAAGCATTCCATTTTCTGTCTGCTTCTTGGTTATGACAGCAGCTTTGTTTACTCTATTGCTTTTACCTCTGAGGCTCCTTTTCCCACTGTCTCTTCCTTCCTGGCTCTTGTCTATTTAAAATCCTTAAAGTTCGTTAGGTTTTGGGCTACATGTCTGATTTAATGTGGCCTCTTTCTGATACGATGCATTAGGGATCAGAACTTCTCACTTTGGAGGTTTTTGATACCGAAAAGCACACTCCGGCTTTTGCTCAGGATTGGCTTTGGCTCTTTGGCTAGAGTTTTGCTCAGGCTCTCGACTTTGGCTCTTCGGCTAGCGTTTTGCTCGTGCTCTGGCTCTGGCTGACCCTCTTTCTTTGGCTCCAGTCAGGCTCTAGGCTCTCACTCAACTTCTGCTTAACCTCTTGATCCGGCTCTGATTAGGCTTTCGTTCTGGGTTTGCATTGTTTTTTCAAGCTGCCCCACCCTGACCACATTTACTGGTACTTCTTGATCTGATATTATTGATATGAATTTTTTCAGACAAACATTTTTTCAGAAATTAAAAGCAGACACGAACAGTGCATGGAATTTCCCCGAGACAAACATAGCTCTAACTGTGTATGTAATTTTCCCATAAACACATCTTTTACTCTGAGAGTATTCATCCCTAATTTCTTGGCCGATTTCCAAAATTTTCTCCATATTTAACCTTCATACTGGAGTATAACATTAACGATGTTAATTTGCTGCAGCTCCAGGGGTTAACAGGAAAAATAATGTTTCCTCTTTTATCCTGGGTTTCTCTCTCTTTTATCTTTGTTTAAATCTTTTATAATATGTTTTCAAAAGAAATAAAATTTAAATAGTTAGTTGGGTTTCTCCTTATATTTTCTGAGTGAAAAAATTAAATAAATAAATTTAATGATTAAAAATATATATTTAAAAAATAAATTTAAATGAGAATATTTTTTATTAAACACATTTCTCATATATTAATAAATTATTATTACTATTATTATTATGGGAACAAACAGTCATATAAAAAAATGAGAAAAATTACATTCTACTCATAAACATTATGTATTTATTTAAATATTTTCTTGAGAGAGAAACATGCCAACAAAATTTTAAACAACACTGTAAATTGCCATCTGGAAAACCATATATAAACTGATCATGAGAAAACAGACCAAATATTGAAAAATTTGTTATTAGTCACTGCCTTCTGCAATGCAGGGACTCTAGCGATCGCCGTTGACCAAGCATTAATCGGTCCGCGTTATCAAAATTTACCAAAGTCTCTGGTTGCAATTTCCCTTCACGCAAATTTTATCCTAAGTTTTGATTTGAGACTCTTATTGGAACCTTCACGTGTCTCGAAGTAATATTATATGGCTAACAAAATTTTATCCAAAGTTTAAAAATGGCTAACAAACTTTTATCCAAACTTTCAAAAAGGATAAAAGTTTAAAAAAACTCATACATCCACTTCCATTGATATGTCTCCCAAATTGATGCTCCGTTATACTTGCCACACGCCACACAGCTTGCTTACACCTGCCACACATGCTCGTCCATCTTAAACTTGAGCATAAGTTTATAGTGTTGGACAACCTCCTTACCTTTGAAGAAGAGGCGCAACTGAATAGTAACTGAATAGTAGTCTTACCCTAACGTGACAAAAGCGAAGGAAGAATCTGCCTCTTCAACCACTGGCCCTGGCCCTGGCCCTGGCCCTCTTGTTGCAAGTGCTGCAAGTACAGTACATAGGGAAAGGTATTTTCAAATTCCAAATTTGAGCAATTATTCAATCTATGGTAAAATAGTTACAGTAAAAATAGAAAAAAACAAGAATACAAACCTTGTTTGTGTTATTAAGTTCTTATATGTCACTTCGAATATCTATTTTTGTTGTGCCTGAACCTTTCTTTAAAAGTTATTTGAGGGCAAGGACCAGAAATTAAAAAGAGAAAGAACATCCATTACATTAAAACAGTGTAAATAAATTAGAGAGCCGTAACATTCATAAAATTCAGAGCACCGTAATCTTTCTTTAACATTTATTTCAGGGCAAAGATCAAAAGTTTAAAGCAGAAAAAAAAGATAGTAGCATTTAAAACAGTGTATATAAATTAGAGTGTTGTTAACTTTATTAAATTTAGAGCGCCATAAACTTTCTTTAAAGCTTCCTGAAAAGACCATCATTTGCATTTAAAAGTGTACTCTCTACATTATGGCGTTTTTAATGCCGGCAATAATTTTTTTGGAAATTTGGCTACAGTGTGAATTTTTGTTTTTTCTTTATATATATATATATATATATAAAGTTTACTAAAAAAATTCTCTATATTTCACTCAGAGAATTATCAGTCAAAACAATGAAAACAAATACGTGAGAGATTTTACCCTGAAGCAAAACCCTAATAGTTTGAGCCTGCTTGCAAAGAAAGAACTTCTAGGCACTGTAAGCTGTTAACAACCAAATGCAAAGTGGATTAGAATCCTAAACACAAAAAATGGGAAGAAAATCACAGCAATAATAACACAATAAACATAAAATGTGCGGTTGCTCACCTGAGCGATGGTCTCCTGACAACCGACAATAGCCAACAATGGTGAACATTGGAAGAGTTACAAGCCCTCCATCACCCAGAGTATACTGAAAGAGGAATCTTACCGAAACATATAGTGCAAAATGAAGTGCAGAAGGCAAGGTTGGATCGAGTGGTTACCGAAAGGAACGCCTACATTACTCTATGTATATTTTACACAGGCGAACACATGCAATGTATGAGGCGAGTCTAGAGAGCATGATAATGCTACACACAAGCACATGGCTTGCATGCAATGTGCATGGTGTTTACACATATTATAACATGAATTACTTTGGTATTTTAATTATATTTTTATTATTTTACTAATTTAATTATATTTTTATTACTGGCAGTGATTACCGTCTATTCCATTGTATATTTGGGTTTTTAATTAATGCTATCTAGTTCTTGAAACAAAAAATGATTGTAATGTAATAATTTACCCGTCTTTTTCTTACTTCCAGAGAGAGGCAATAGGCTGTAATTCTTGGTTAAATCTGATGCAAAGTTATTCTCACTGTAAATTTTGGATTTCCAAAGCTCTCTGCTATTTTTTGCCCACAAAATCTCGGATTCAACCCCAAATTTCCATTTGCTGGAGACTGATACGCTCTTAGCCTAGCTCGCAATGTCCAGCAGTGACAACACTAGAGCAAATACATCGACCCAAAGCCATTCGAATGGATCACCACGAAAGTCTTCCATTATTTCTCAAAATACTTCCTTATGACCTCAAGATTTAATACCTTCAAACTTATATATATATTCAGTCGATAATTCAGCGTGCTGCCATATATAAAGTACCATAAATATGCATATCTATTATTCAGACCTCTGCGGCTATGAGCTGCAAGAACGCCTTCACAGGAGTTTTCAAACACCCTAGTATACCGTACATTGAAGAGTTTTCAAACACCCTAGTATACAGTACATTGAACCCCAGCCTCGCCTCTTTTTCTTCTATATCTAGAAAGAATTCATTAGTTTTCTCCGTTGCCTGATATAGATAGAACCGGACAGCTTTGAACAAGTTGCCAGGAAAACAATTGTAACCATTTAATTTTTTAATACATTCCAAGATTTTATCTCGTTTTAATTTTAAATTTATTTTCTTTAAATTTTAAATTTTCAAATACTTTATTTTTTTAACCATAAATCTGTTATCATAATACTTTACCTTTTCGGTAATAAGAAAGGAGGTATTTTTTAAAATTTTACACCAAATATGTAAGAGCTCTTCCTTATATTTATCTATGCCTTGCAATAAAGATACAATTTAATAAATTTACCCCTTGTGTAAGAAAACTTCGTTATATTTGGAATATTTTAACCTACTTTTGAAGTAATTTTGTTAAAACCTAGTAAGGAATTTTATTTTTAATAAAAAATAGGAAAATTTAAAAATTTAAGTAAAATTATTTAAATTTAAAATAATTGAAAGCACTTTAAAATAAATTAATATGCTAAAACTTAAAATAATTAAAAGCTCTTAGTTTTAATATATTTTAATTAAGGCAAATAATAATTAAGGAAAAATTTACATTATACAAATAAAATAACTAAAAAATATTGTGTTTTTGGGACAAGTTTTTGCTTGGACTCATTACTTTTATTTTCTACCAAATGATTTGTATACTTTGCATACATGAATATGAAATTAAATCCAAAAAATAAAAACAGTTATTTTCAAAACCATCCCAAATCCAAAAAAATAAAAACAGTTATTTTCAAAACCATCCCAAATCACTCAAAAGCCATTGTTTTAATTTCGTTAAGTCAAAAATATATGACTCTAGTTGTTGACTCAGCCTAATCAGACCCTAACTGACACTCCCCATCATTAACTTCAACTCATTAACCGAAAGAATCGAAAGACCCTGACACTATATCTCAAATCTTTCCAGGGCTGGTTGCCCTTATTTATCAATCATTGCTTGTATAAGTTTGGACTTTAATTTGGTATATAAATCATGTTTACTACGCTTATTTTAGAGAGGAAGGGAATCCATCAATGGTTATCTAAAAATGTGCAAATGGAAAATACAAACTGCTTTATCTCTTCAAAGCAGAATTGTCCAAATTAGTGCCATCTATTGTCTTCAATCCCAAAAAAGTTGAGTCATCCAATATGTTAAATACATCAAAAGCTTCAAAGTTTTAAATTTTACTTATACCAAGGAAAAAAATCTGTATCCATTTTCCCTATTTGAACATTTCAGTATATTTTGTAATTTACTGTTTTTATATATTGTTTGTGTATCATAATATATTTTAATTAAAATTTAAAATATTTTAATTAAAATTTAAATATTTTACAAAGCTCATCGAGTCTAAGTCTAACTCCTTTGATTATTAGTCCAATATAAAGCCAAAAGATATATCCATTTTATTCCTGGCAGATGTATAAGAAAGTTATACCCATGTGATTCATGGCAGATGTGTGAGAAAGAATGGTGGGTTCATTTGATTATTAGTCCAATATAAAGCCAATATGTATACTCATTTGATTCCTGACCAAAGAATGGTTGATTCATTTGATTATTCGTTCAATATAAAACCAAAATATATACCCATTTGATTCCTGAAAAACGTATAAGAAAGCATGGTTAGTTCATTGGATAACATTTATTCCTGAAAAACGTATAAGAAAGTATGGTTAGTTCATTGGATAACATTTATTCCTGAAAAACGTATAAGAAAGCATGGTTAGTTCATTGGATAACATTTAAGTAATTCAAAATTATAATTACACCTCAAAAGAAAGAAAAGATGAGCCTCCCAAGGTTACTATCTAATTCTCAAAATAACAATTTAAGAAAATAGATGTGCCCACTTGGTCTTTGGTTGCATATTGCAAGTCGCTACTTGATTCTCAGCTTCTCAAAATCATCATCTACAAAAAGGGGATATACCCATTTGATTCATAGCAGATTTATAAGAAAGCAAGTTTGGTTCATTGGCTGAAGTTTAGGTAGTCGATAAGCATATTTGCATCCCAAGATAAGAAAGAAAATTAGCATTCATCTATAAGCCATAAGAAAGGGCTACTCAAAAGCATCAAACCTTTCTGAAGCTACCTCTGCTCTTAGCTTTGTCTCTGCAGGTGAACCCCGAAAATACTGCATTTCATGCGGGATATTGATTCGAGTATAAGAGATATAGCCTCTACTAGAACAGATCTCCACATATCTGCATTTTGTTCTATAAATACATATTGATAGAACAAAATGACAAAGTGGTTTTCAAGACAGCATCTTGAGATTCCTACATTCAAATCCATATTCAGAAAGAATCAATTCGATGTCAATATAAATCAATAGAAGAAAATGAACCATTTTTAAAGATGAAATTGATACACCTCCTGATGTAAGACAAATTTCTAAACCTCACAGACGTTCAATGTCCACAATCAACCTACAAAATGAAGTCAACTCCTGGAGCTTCGTAGAGTAACTTGATGGCATAAGTTGATATGTATGAATGAATTTAAAAGAAATGATGCAATATTCCTAATAATATTGTTCCACCGGGTTTATTAGAGTCCCAAAAAAATTTCCAAACTACCACCACTATCCTTCAGAATACCCTTACCTAGGACTCTCCAGGAATATTATAGGTCAATTAATATGGTCTGGTATGCCTTAGTAGATAACATTCAGTCTTCTCTACATAACATTAAAGATACTGTGGGGAGATACAAAGTCTTGTACTCAATTTGTTCATTTTAACCAAACTGCAATACCAGATTATAAGTGCTTGATGGAAATAAACCAAATATCAATTCTCCAGTCCTAAACTTCTTTCCAAGGTAAAATTTGAGAACATAAGAACTTTAAAGTCTATACTGCCAAAGCTAAGTACCAGGCGGTGAATGCACATGGCTACAGATACCAAACAAAAGTCAAATTTACAATAGCACTTCGAATGTGGACATCAATAGATTAACGCTTCATCCCGATATCTTGTTAACCGAATACTTCCTTTCTGATATGTCTGAATTTAAAAACTGCAAGACTAGATTATAAGTACTTGATGGAAATAAACCACATATCAATTCTCCAGTCCTAAAATTCTTTCCAAGGTAAAATTTGAGAACAGAAGAACTTTAAAGTTTATACTGCGAAAGCTAAGTACCAGGCGGTGAATGCACATGGCTATAGATACCTAACCGAAGTCAAATTTACAATAGCACTTGTAATGTGGATATCAATAGATTAATGCTTCATCCCAATATCTTGTTAACCGAATATTTCCTTTATGATATGTCTAAATTTAAAACACGTGTTTACTCTAATCCATGCATGTTCGCTACTAAGGCTATTCATTTTAGGGGGAAACCAAGGGAAACCAATTTTTTTAGGTGGATTAGAATCCCAAACACAGAAAATGGGAAGCAAATCACAGCAATAATAACACAATAGACATAGACATGAAATGTGTCGCCGCTCACCGCAGTCGTCTTGTCAAGTTTAGCATTCACCATGGACTGCACACTTGGAATTGGTCAAACAAATATGGAAGTGTAATTCATAGAAGTGTAATTTAGGCACGCGGGTCCGTTCAAACCGTGTTGGGATGTATTTCACTATCACTTATGCAGATTGTGGCGAGTTTCTCAACCCTGGCAGGGACTACTGCCACGCCAGTGGCTTCCTTGTTATTATAGCAAGTAAACATTCTATATAGTTTCTCTTAATTTCATAAACAAATTACACACAGATTGCCACAAAATATTAAACAACACCGTAAATCGGTATCTGGATAAAACAGAGTAACATTGAAAATTTATTATTATTATTATTATTGAAAAATTATTATTATTATTATTAAACCTTCTATGTAGTTTCTCTTAATTGCATAAAGAAATTACACGGACTGATCACTTTAGAAAAATTTCTGCGTTAACAAAAGACGTATATTACTTGGTAGAGAATTAAACGAAGTTTGAGTTACAAAGAAGAGCAAGGTGCAAGATCTCTTGCACCCTCTCCATGTCAGCAAGTGTTCCATCTCCGGGTCTGCGTTTACTCCTGGTTTTCTTTCCTGGTTCTTGTCTATTTAGAAACTGGTTAGGTGCTGCTATTTCTACTTTTGTGGTTCCTGCTTCTCTTATTTTTTTCCTTCCTGCTCTTGTCTATCTAAAAAAGCACAGAGGTAGTCAGATTCAGGGTTACGTCTCTGACCCAACATGGCCTGTTTCTGATGCATCATGTATAATGGTTTGAATAGGATCAATTAGCAGGTCTCATAATTTGTCATTTTGTTTTGTTGGCATTACACAGAGCAGGGATGCAATTAACATTGAGTAATGATCATACGTTTTAAAAGCAACAATTTCTATTGCAGGTCACTGCTTTTCAGGGAGGAGGAATTTGCATTGGAACGAATTTTCATCACGTTATTGCAGACGGAAATTCCTTTTGGTATTTCATGAAGTGCTGGGCAGAACGTAGCAGAGGACATCCCCTTCCCGAGAAACCTCGCCACATGAGAACATCCTTTAAGCGAGACAAGGAGAGTTACAAAATACCCAAAATTTATGTGAGGGCTGAAGAAGTAGTCAACGATAGGGTTAAGGAAGCTCAGATTCTCAGGTTTACCCGAGATGATCTACTGCCCATGGAAAATACCAAAATCGATGTAAGCACAAGTAACTCTTCCAGGAATGCAAACAATCTAATCCAGAAACCCATGAAATCAGAGGAAACAAAACTGGAAATCTCAACTTTTCATTTCAGTGAAAAGATTATTCAGAATTTGAAGGAGCGTTCAGGAGCTTCAAGTTCATTTGTAGCAGTTGATGCACAGTTTTGGAGATGCGTAATGGAAGCCCGAGAAGTCCCAGCAAAAGAGGCCATTTATTTTGCAATAGCAGTTGATTGCAGAGGCAGGGTAAATCCACCATTACCTCCAACGTATTTTGGCAACTACATATGCATCGGTATTGCCAGGACAACGGCCAAGCAGCTACTGGGGCAAGATATCGGTTTTGCTGCTGCTCTCATTCAAGAACTCATCCATTCGAGCAATTGGGAGTTGCAGCTGAATAATCGGATAGACTAGGTTGAATCTCAACTTTGCAGCTGCCAAAAAGACAGATCAGTGACCCTTCCAAATTTCCCAAAATACCAAGGCCGCTACACTGTTAGGGTAGCCATGTCTCCGAAATTTCCTGTTTACGACATAGACCATGGATGGGGAAGGCCACTGAATGTGCAAGCCCCATTCTTGGGAGTAATTGGAGGGATGACGTTGTTCGCTGGAAGTGAAGGAGGGAGAAGTATAGCTTTGTCCACTCAACTCCCTTACAATCAGATGGAAACCCTGAGACATATACTCTTGACCATCCCGTATTGAACATTCTTTCTATTTCTATATGTGGTTCCATATTAATATGTCTCGGTTATTCTACTTAGTGGACAGTTGGCACCTGAATCGCTTTTCATGTGGTCAATAAATTTTGACATCAGATGTTAGGAGAGATGGTTAGGAGAGATGGGTTTGACACTCAATCTTTTGTGGATGATATTTTCTCTAAAAGCATTTTATACATTGTATTTTTTATGTTCTTGCATTGTATCTTTTATATTTATGCATTGTATTTTTAACATTGTATCTTTTATGTTCTTGCATTGTATTTTTTATATTCATGCATTGTATTTTAATAGGAGACTGTTTGGTTTTCCTTCATTTTATGGATATCATTGTACTGGATAATCCCTTTGACCTACTTTGTGATCATTAGTTGAACATAAATATAATTATCTTATCTTATCTTATTTCGGTTATGTGGTATTCTCTGAAGTGTAAGGAGGTTTACATGCTTTATTCTTTTGGGTTTAAAAAAGTGACCCAAACCTTTCTTCTTAGCCATTAAATCTAATAATTAAAATATATATAAAATATAATTTATATAAATTGTAAAATTATCTAAAAAATCAAAATAATTAAAAAAAAATTTAGTGTCAAGTCTTAATTTACCATGATTTTGGGTATGTCTACTACTTAGCTATCTTGGTGGTTAATGATTGGTACGGAGACATAATAGAAGATTGATGGCTAGAAGATTTGGGTTTGTATAATTTTAGCTCATTAACAACACATTATTGATGTTAAACACATACATGGCAGCAACAAAATATTAAGATAAGCATGAGAGTCTATCTATTATTAACAAATTATATACATTTATAGTACATTCATATGACCTTTGTTTCATATTCTAAGGTTTCTTGGACTTCTTTAGACTATTCAACATTCACACCAACCCTTAAAGGATTAGGTATCCAACATTCCCCCCTTAAGTCGAAGGGTTATGTATGAGTCCAAGAAGAGAGTTGTAATACAAAACGTGCAAAAGTGCATGGCAACATTAGGCTGAATGTGCTTTCTGAAATGTTGGTATAAGGGAGGTGGTTTAAGGATGACCACCAACACTGGAATGCTTAATGCAGTTCCTAGAACTCTTCCAACTCTGGCATGAAGCTTAGGTCTTCTGCTAGAGGAAGTGCTCCTGTTGTTTTGAAGAGGGAAATCTTCAACCATGAAAGGGAGGTCTCGCCCCGCATAAAAGGGAGAATTTCAACCTGAAAAGGGAGGTCTCAACCCGTGATGGTTTAAAGATAACCAACAACTCTAGAATGCTTAATGCAATTCCTGGAAATCTTCCAAAATTGGCAAGAAGCTGAAGTCTTCTGCTAGAGGAAGTGCCCCAAATTCTTTGAAGAGATATCACCAACTGAAGGCATGATCAAGGGCATCTTTGTCTCTGGCTACAACTTTGAATCTGGTATGGCAGGTTGTGGCTCAGGCTCGCTTGATGTGGCTTTGAAGCTTGTAGATGACCATCATTTCCCCTCCTGTCAGATACAAGGTGAGATGATGGAGAAAATTCAACTACAAGACTGTTCAATACTCTAGAACAAGTTCTGACATATGACTGGAATATCTTCTTGGTTGTTGATGCCCATTGCCAAGAAGCGATCCATCTAAGATGAATCTTTGTTCTTGCGGGAGGTTTGTTTCTGAAGCATCTGTTTGAAGAATGACTGGTTTTATGACAGTGCTTACATGGATGAAAATCAAAACAATGATTTTTCATATGGCCAACTCGGTCACAGTGTTGGCATTTCACAATCTGTTGTTGTTGATGTGGAAGAAGAGTAGAATCTGGAATAGCTGAAGGTGAACTCTCATGACGGAATCCACCACTCTGAAACTAGATGGGTTTTGAGTAATCTGGAATATGAAAGGAAACCTCCTTATCATATCCAAGACCTGTTTTGTGCTTGTTGCTGACAAGCTCTTCCCAAGGTTTGATGGTAGGCTTGGGAAGTGCAAATTGAACTTTTGCATCTGCATGTAACTTTGTTGCTTTATTGGGCACTGGATCTGAATCAACTGTAAACATTATTGTCTTGCTGTTTATGGGAGTCTGTTTCAATCTTCTGAACAGAAACAGGTTCAGAATGATGATTCCACTGTTGTAATTCTTCCTGCTATAGTTGAGATTCAAGTTGCAAAAAGCAATGTTTTCTTGTGCATGTTGTAGACAGGTCCGAATTTTGGAGAGAGAGTCTTTGTTGATTCTGAATGTGTAGTCAGTCGCTGAGTGTATCATAGTATTTAGGAATTCTAATACTTCACCAATTAGAACCATTTCACAACAAATGCACCAATATTACAGCCAATACAAATGTCTTCTCTCCTCCACAAAATACTTCTTTTATATAAAGTGCAGAGAATATACTAACAATAGTTCTATTTATTTATAGAGACAGCTCTATAAACAACGTTGGTGCAATCATATAGCTTTTCCAATACATAGTAGAGGCATATTTGACCCACAACACAAATACACCAGCACTCAGTAGCAATAAACATGACTCCAAAATTAGTGTTTAACGCACATACCACGGTTTGTAACTACACAACGCAAAGAATGGCACCTACACAATGCAGAAACATGCACATACATTCCTAAACACTCACACTGTATATAAACACATTTACTCTGCATCCCATCTCACAAATATATTGTAGCTCCAATGCACATATAACACAAGCGTTCAATCAACTTGACAATATGCGTTCACAATCTAGCATTTTATCCAACGGACAAGTGTTCAAACTTCAATGCTTCAATAGAGAATTAATGCACAGTTGAGGATATATTCTACGTTCCAGTATAGAGGTAACAGAGCTACTGCTTAACAACTCTACTGTATCAGAGTATTTAACAACTCTAATGCATTATCAAGTCTGGTCATTTTCTTCATTATCAAACTTACACTTAAAAGAAACCGATCACAACTATTAACCAATGAGGAAGAAGCAACAACCACTCACAGTTACAACAATATCCTCTGTTCTAGAAAGTCGCATAATAGTTCTTACTGCTTTTGTGCTCTTACGTCGATAACCTACCTCTACCTTTGTTCAACTAGATGCAATTCGACTTTGTAATATCCTTCTTAGGCAAAGATAGAATCAACCAGAACAATTTGTTGTCCTCGTTTGAGATATTCCTCCTATACCAACTGGAATTGTTGGCTTATATGGGCCTAACCTAGGTCATCATGACTCGTCCCGAGTCATTTGTTGATGTGGCGAGATGCACTGCCTTGGCTTTGCGGTTCACCTCCTCTTTGAGTGACGCTCTTCGTCCTACTGGTCCTTCGTTGTCTCCTGCAACGCTCTTTCTGGCCCCTGCTTCGTTGTTATTACCAATTCTCGCAACTGATAATACTCATTCTGCTTTGCTCGATTAACACAGAACACCCCCTCACAAGATTTTAGCTCTAACAGGGGAGCCGCATACGAGACCTCCTTGTACCTCCACAACCACTTTCTTCCTTCGTATCTTCTCTTCGCAATATTTGCTACAGCTTGTGTTGCAATTTTGCAAGACCTTTGCTGCTGTCCACGAGATCCCAACCCTCAAGGTACATCAGGGATGAGTTATTAACTGCATTTCTATCAGTGGTCTTTGTCTTTCTAGCCTTTCGCTTTTCTGTTGTAGTTCGCTGATTTCCCCGGGCGAGGCGGTGGCACCTAGACCAATTCTGCTCCGTGCCTTCCATTTTCCGGTTCATCCCCTCCTGTTGATGCGAACTCTGTGTGACGCCTTTAGCTGTCAACACCATGTTCCTCAGAGAGCCCTGCCTTTCCATCAGCCAAATCACCACCCCTGGGCTTACTCCTTGTGCAGAGATAATGAAAAGTTCCATATTGGTAACCAGCTTGCGTTTTTCAAAAGCGCAATTCGCCTGATGGAAGCCCCCCTGTGATTTATAAGCGTTTCGAATTTCAAATTCACTATCTCCCACCTGTTCTGGCAACCTCGTGTTAAACCTGTGGCAGATCATTCCATAGCTGGCTCATACCCCTTCTCTTAATTGCCCGCTGGCCTCTCCCTTTTGCCATAATGCGGACATCTTGTCATGAATAATGACAACAACGGTCACTTCTCCTCTTAGCAACGCAACAACGCAATCCTTTCCGTGCAACCGCGACCCTTTTAATTGGCCAAATCTATGCACACCCTAGCAATCGCACATCCTTCCCCCAGACTGCTTTATCGTCTCGCGCTCTCTTTCAACTGGCTGGAGTGGTGAGACTATCCTTAGGATGGTAGTCAGGCGGGCAGCCCACCTGTGTAGAGCTTCAGGCAACTGCCACTCACTCTTCCCGAGAAGGGGTCTCCATTGAGTTTGGCAAGCTGAACCGCGTCACCATCGGTAACTTCTTTGATGACATAGGGTCCCAACCAATGCATTCGGAGTTTTCCAGGGAATTTCTCGAACTTGCTGTCATATAATAATACTAGATCATTCTCCTTGAAAGTGCGTACCTTGATATGGCGATCATGCCATTCTTTCTCTCGTTGTTTCTATACTTGCTGATGGAATCTAGCCAAAAACCTTTCCTCTTCCACTTCTTCGAGCTACACTAGTCGTTCCTCCAAATCCTCGCGGTCTACCATACCTATTATTGCCGCGATCCGCAGACTAGGCACAATGTATTCCATAGGCATAACAACCTCCTTGACATAGACTAATCGAAAAGGTGTCTGGCCCATCAACTTCTTGCACATGGTTCGGTATGCCCATAGTACAACAGGGATGCGTAAGTCCCAATCGTTTCACTGCGCATTATAGACCTTTGTCAACACAGTCTCTAGAATTTTGTTGAATGCTTCAACAGTCCCATTCGCTTGCGAGTGATAAGGCGTACTCTGTTGATGATATATCTGGAATTCCTCAGTGAGCGTGCTGATCGTTTCATCTAGAAAGTGCATTCCCCTATCACTCATGAGAATTTTGGGATATCCAAACCTTGGCAGCACGTTCTCAAACAAAAACTTTGTAGTTGTCGTAGCTGTGCAATCCTTGACCGACTGTGCCTCTACCCATTGAGTCAAATATTCTGTCGCGGTGATGATATAGCGCGCACTCGCTTCCCCCGCGGCGTGATAGGTCCTACAAAGTTGTTTGCCCACTTCTCGAATAGCTGTAGCGTCATCTGTGGCTGGAGTGGCATTTCATCCCTCCGCAATGGTTTCCTCGACTATTGACATACGTTGCAGGCTTGGCAGTATGCCTTTGAATCTTGATGCAGAGTGGGCCACCATAATCCTGCACGAAGAATCTTCTGAGTTGTGGCGCGACCGGCATAATGTCCGCCAGCAACCCCCCTGTGTGCTTTGTCCAGGATATGTCCTCGCTCGAACTTTGGGACATACCTGTGTAATACTTTGTCATTGCGCATTTTGTAGAGATGTCCTACAATCACGGTAAAGTCTGCTGCGCATATCACTAGTTCCTTCTTTTGTTGAACAGAATATCCCTGCGGCATAGTTCTTGTAGTTAAGAAATAGACTATATCCCCAAAGTGGCCATCCACTACGAGCACTGCATACAGCTGTGCATCAGGGAGTCCGTCCTCTAAACTTGTGGGCTCTTTGCTGGTCTCAATTCGGGGCAGGTGATCCGGGCCTGTGTTTAGACGTCTCGGCTTTACGACAACCTAAAATTCATATTCTTGGAATAATAGTAACCACCTACAAATGTGCTCCCCAACACAGGCTTATTCACTCGGTACTTTAGCGCTGAGTGATCAGTATACATCTTAAAATGGCCTCCAAGCAGATAGTGGCAGTATTTTTAAAGCGCGTATACCATTGTTAATCCCTCTTGCTCAGTAGTGGAGTATTTCTTCTCCGCTTTTGACAATCGACGACTTGCGAATGCAATCAGGTGGTCAATTCCCTCTGCTCCTAGTTGAGTAAGTATTGCCCCCAACGCTATACACGATGCATCGACATGCACATTAAATTCGACGTCCCGTTTTGGAAAGACCAATATAGGGGCGAATGCCATCTTTTCCTTCAGTGTTTCCAGACTTTTGTTGCACTCCTCATTCTAGTAAGAAGTAGCATCCTTCTTCAAAAAATGTTCCATTGGAGCGGTGATCTGGGCGTAGCTTTTTATGAACTTTCGATAGTAGCACGTGTGTCCCAAGGTGGCGCATAGTTGTTTGACACTACACGATGCTTGCAGATTAAGTATGACAACGATCTTTGCCGGATCCACCATCAGTGCTTTCTTACAAACCACATGGCCAAGCAGGTTCCTGAAGGGGACGAGGAAAGTATGCTTCTTTAGGTTTAGCACAATCTGGTGTCATCGGCAAGTATCCAGCATTAACTGTAAGCTCGTGGTATGTTTCTTCACCAGTCCGAATACGGTCCAGTCATCAAGGTAGACCTCTAAGAACTTGTGTATAAATTCATTGAATATAGCTACCACAATGCGGGAAAATATCGTCGGCACATTCTTCAGTCCAAAGGGCATCACCGTATACTGAAAACAACCCCATTCAATGGTGAACGTTGTTTTACTCTTGTCCTCTGGCGCGATCTTGATCTGGTGGTACTTGGAGAACCCGTCTGTGAAGGAGTAGGCTTCCTGCCCCCCCACATTTTCCAGTACTTCATTTGTAAAGGGCATCGAGAATGGATCGTTAACACAGGCATCATTGAGCTTTCTGAGATCCACACAAATGCGAATCTCACCCTTCTATTTCTTCTTTGCACCACCATAGGACTTACCCAGTCGAACTCCTCAACTGGTTCAATGATTCTTGCTGCCAGCATCTTGTCCAATTCTTCGCAAACCTTTGCTTTGTATTTTGGATTCAATTGGTAGGGTCGTTGCTTAACTGGCTTCATGTTCGGCTTCAACGTTATCTTCATTACTCCCAGGTATCCTAAGATCCCTTTTAGCTCCGTGATTTTTCTTGGGAATAAATCTCAATATTCCTGAAGCAACTCGACGACCTTTTCCACCGTGGCGTCGTCCCAATAGTCCCCAAGCATTGCATACTTCAACTCTTCTTCTATTTCGATATTTACTTGTTTCGTTCTCAATGATGACGTGATATCTGGATCTTCGATTTCGGGTCCATGCACCTTACGGCTCCCCTCTAATTCTGGAATGTTGATGTTTCGTAGGTCATGCTCATCATCCTCTACCTGTACATTGTAACATTCAAGGGCCTGGATCAGCTGTCGCGACTAATCTGGCTGCATGATTTCTTCTGGTTCTAGTGGCGTTTTGAAAATGGTGGCCTTCACCTATTGTAACGTGTCGTCCATAGTATCCATCCATTGGTCTTCAAAGAGGAATGTCGACAGAAACCCTTCACGCAAGATATCCCACTCGTCGTTGCCATGTCGAAGCTCTGTTTTAGTATACCAATTCCTTAGGATGACATCCAGGGTATGATAAAATAAGTGCACCCACTCTGGTTGAGGCTCCCGTCCGTAGGCTTTGATCCATCTGGTAAGGTGCATGCGCGGGTCATCATGTCCATCATATTTATCCGTTATTCGTAGTTCTGGCTTCCCAAATCTGATCTGCATCATGTGCCTGCAGCCACGCCAATCTTCGAAAGTCCCTTCATGTGTGCCCCACCATCGCGCAAGTGTCATGCGCAATGCCCATCTCAACGCATCAAACCGTTGGTGCTCTGGTACCGTTATTTCAAATTTGGTCAGAAATTCATCTATTATTGTCAACCTGTCATACATCGATAGTTCGCAATCCTGGGTGCTCACGTAGTACAGAGATTTAGTCACCATATTGTAGTGTAGCATGGTTACTCCATTCAACCTGTTATGCCATCGCTCGTTTTCTTCATCTGAATCGGCAGTGCATGACTCTACATAGCCCCGTGATATTTCGCTATCTTACATTGACTTGACCCATTCGTGCCTTTGTGCAGAAATATTGTAGATACAGTCTAATCTGTCGTCACCTCCTTCGTTGCACATGGGTTCAATGTAGCGCGGTCCTTTAGTCGGATCTAGCAGAACGACTACGCGGAGTGACGTTTTTTCAAATATCATTGTCCGCTTCTTTAAATTAATAACCCCATTCATGTCGGTGGCCCAGTGTATTCCTAACAAAGCAGGATAAGGCGTAATTTCATCCATGATTTCAATTACTTCAAAGTCTGTTCTGGTGCTCGCGCCTTCTATATCTACCATAATTCCCTGCAACCTTCCCACGGGAAAAATTTTATGTTGGTTCGCCAACTGCAATTGAATAGGAGACCAATGTAGCGTAGGCTTACCCATGCGTTCCCAAGTTTGTTTAGGCAATACATTTGCATCCGAGCCCAAATCCAAAATGATCTAATCCATCTCATAGTCGCCAATTTGTGTCGTTAATCGCATCTCTTGCCCCGTCCGTGTTGCGTGTTTTCCTAGTTTGCATACCAAGCTAGGTTCTCGCGTCCCCGCGCACCTATTTATTAATTCTTGCAAGCCTCTAACTGCCCTATTGTCGTGCAGCAATTTTATGCATGTCTCTAAAAAGGTAGCTATCATCGAGGGATCCCTGTCCTGCTCAGGTTGATCCCTGCTACCTGGGGTAGAGACCTCCACGAAGCTCTCCCTAGCTTCCAGATAAGTCTCCTTGCCAATCCTTGCATCTTCCTTACATAAGTTCCTTTTATCCTCTCCTGTGGCCATGCCACTTCTTAGTACCATGTTTACCTGGGGGTCTTCGTTGCAGGGTTCGGACCTCATCATTTGCACGTTCTGGGTCGTCGTAGGTTGCACTGCCCTTTTTTCACGAATCTGTGTTATCAGTGTGGGGCAATCTATCAGCTCATGATCGAATTTCTCACAGTAAGTGCATGATATTGTAGTTGGGTTGGTACAATCCTGCGCGTAATGTCTTAGTCCTCCACAGTTGTAACAGATTAGCTGCCCATGACCCCTTCCTGGCCCCATTCCGCCCCGTCCTTGTCCACATCCCTGAAACCCATCACGCGTGAGTGTCGCGGCTGGATCCTGACCTTGCACCTCAATCTGCATTCTATAGGTTGGTGACTAGTCCATCAATAATTGATAACTACAGCAGTCTCATTCCTTGTGGCCCACCGATCTGCAAAAGTTGCAAAATAGCTGCTTGGGGGGGGGGGGGGGGTTGTCTCATGTTCTACAATAGATGGCAGTTGTCCTTGGCATGCTTTCCTCCCTCCTGACATATCGCACACCAGAGGGTGGGTGCCGCACTTGGCCCTGCCGGTACTTCTGGTCGCAATGGCATTGGTTCCCCCCCTGCCACATAGTTCGCAAATACTGGACAATGATCTTTATCGTGACCTTGGCTTCTATACTTTATACACCATACTTCCTCCCGGCCTTCTGGGCGAGGTGCATGTTCCTGTTTCAACTTCTTCATTTCTAAACACAGGTTTTGTATCTGCACTTGGATTTGCTGAACTCCCAACCCCGAGTCCTGTAATGGAGTTTTGTGCAACCTCATCGCTGTCTCCAATGCTTCAGCCTGGGTTTAGATCTTTTGTTGTGACAAAGGCGTCCTCAGATGCGGTGTCAATGATGCTACAAACCAAGCATAGTGTTGTGCATCTGACAATGTCATGTTTGCTTCGTGGATGGTACTTTTCAGCCTTTGATCCAGATCTCATGGGGTTTCATCAGGCACCATCGCGATCTCCTTGAACCCTATGATCGACTGCGTTTCTGACTTTGGCTAGCTAAACTATTTCTTCAATTTGGCTAGATCTCTGTTGTCCCCGCATTTGGGTGATCGCTTGAGTACTTTATATACCATGTCAGCGCTCGGTCTTAAAATGCGCTAGCTAAAGTAGCCTTTCTAATATTATCGTCCGTAATTTTGTGTACATCCCATACCGATGTCACCATGAACCAAAATTGTTTTGGATCTTCGCTTCCTCCTCCATTTAATACTAGTAACTGGATCGCACTCGTCATTTTTAACCTCTGGTTTGCATGTCGATGTACTCTAAACTACTACTGTTCCTAATCCCTTCGACCCTTAAATTCTTTCTCTATAGAGTTCCAATGCTCCTACATCATACACCCCTTAGGCAGATCCCGATCCCGACAACGAAACCATTTGTTAGCTTATATGGGCCTGACCTAGGTTCGAAAGAATTATTTAACCAAACAAATCCTGCAACTACCGGCCCTTTCAGCAACAACCCGTGGAGTGTGGACTGAGGTCTCACCCGAGGTAGCAGGAGAGGGTGCTGGAACCAGATTTCTGCACCCTTGGGATGTCTAGATGTGGTCTGGGTGTTTCACGCGCCGTTCTGCAGCCTCGCACAGTTCTACTCCCGCGCAGATCCGCAACAAGGCTACTTCTCAATATTAATTACTAAATGATTTGTTATAGATCAGATCTACTGAAGAGGGTCTTTAAGCGAACATTTGATCAAGATAACCAGTGTTTGCATTTAACAAAGATACAGATTTGCATTAACCCAAAACATAAGCATACGCACAAAGAATCAATAGTAATACCAATCATAAATTAACCAGATCTACAATAGCTCAGATTAACACAAAGTTTCCAAAATCAACTTATCTTTATTTCAACTTTATCACCGATACATCCAGATCTACTCTGCACACTCAGTTGCAGGGGTCCGCACACACAGCTGCAAACTCTACTAGGCCTCTGCGCACCCAGCTACAGAGCCTCTATCCACTACCCAATACCCTCGACTCAGACTTACAAATGCTCCAAAATGCCTTAGCTCATGCACCCATTACAATTCAGATCATTCCTTTTCCCCCACAACTACTACTCTACCCATAGAGCCTCGCTCTATTTATACATTTCCCTGGACCACGATCCATGGTCGGGCCGACTCAATTTACATTTCTTTACATTATTTTTGGGCGGACTACCCTTTGACTCAAATTATTACAAATTACGCTTTGCGCATCCTGCGGAGTCTTTACCCTATCTTTACCCAACATTTCAGGCTTTGTGCCCCATGACCGTTATGCGGGGCTTCTGCTACCCAATAGGAATAACACACAAAGAACAAGTGGACTCTTTCTTCAGGAGGTTGTACTAGAAAACCTATGAAGGATCTGTGATTGTCACTGACATAACAGAGGTACTCGAAATTTCAAACAATCTTATCCTTCTCATTGATGTTCTTGCTAACAGTTTTCAGAGAGGCTTGAAATTATTTTTCTATCGTGTAGTGTATGGATGAATGAAATAGACTTTTGTACATTAGTGAAGGGGTCCACAGAATGTTCGGTTGAGTCCGGCTCTGTTCGAGGACCCAAATCATTCTTGGCCAAATAAACTCCACAGAAGCCCACACTTAAACCTTACCATATTCCATTCCACAAACGTTTGCACATTAGCGCATTAAATCTTCGTCGTCGATCTCATTCCTCAATCCAATGGTTATCGCGCAATAACTCGCGCCAACTAGCCTCAGCCTTCAATTTTAGTTATTCTGCTAAAATAGAAGAACTATTTAATTTACCTAGTATATGGAAAACCTTTAAATTTTCCACGGAACCAAAAGGAATTGAAACCCCAGTTCATAACCTTATCATGTCTGAAATTTAAATTAACTCACATGCATCTTCCGACGTGATCACTGTTAGATTTGACCCGTCTAATCGAACAATTATCACATCACTTGCTTTCCAACTAGCTTGGCCGATCTCCACCGTCGATCAATCCCACTTGATCCAACGACTATCACGTAATCTCGTGTGAAATCTTGCACGATGCATAACAAGTCGAGAGTGCGCGGAAAAAGTGGTTTTCCTGTGCTACGTGTCAATCCCTTAGGTTAATCACTTCAATTTTCAAAATACCATTTACAGCTTTTAGGGCGCGCGAGATACTGCTTACCGCCTATGAAGACCGCTCCATTATTCTGCGCGTTTTCCACCTTTTTGTCAACATGTGCCTTGATGTGATCCATCCATTTCTTAACTTAATCTCCTGCGATAAGATCTCCATCCCTCATCTTCCATTAACCCTGTCCATTAATTCGACTGATCCAACAGTTACTGTGTACTGTTGCCTGATTCACTGGACCTCGAGCTAGAAGGATTTCCAGCCTCCAGCAAAGTATCAATTCTGCCTGTTCAGCTTCTTGCCCGCTTAAGGGTTTCAGTCTTGGCTTCAAGCTTCTTGGAAAGTCACATGTGGATGAGAAAGTCATAGTGCATAGATCCTCTAATGTGGCAGCAGGGGCAACGTTCATATAACTGGACGATGTATATACTAATATGATTCAAGGCAACCACAGTCACTGTGTACAGTCTTGGTATACATGCCAACACAATTTCACTGACACAGAGGAGGTATTATGGTGTGGAGTCAGGAGTATTAACATGGAAGGAGAGGCATTAACCAAGAAATAGTCATGGTAATGCAGTATTATAAACACAGTAATACCGCATGACAATCACTCCATGTCAAGCAACACAATGTTCATCCAAAACGCAATCAACACATTACCATTTAATGCAGAAAACCATTCAATGCAGAATATGTATCGAATATGTATGGCTGCAATACATACTTAATTCACTCATGGCACTCACCACGGTCATCTTAGTCTTCCATGCAACACATACTTTAAATGTCGTTCGATTTTCTATCAAACACAGAGCGCTCAGGTGTAGAGTCCATGCGGGTGTGTTTTTCTATTTGAGGCAGTGGATAGAGAACCCAGCACAAATCTAGCTGAGAGAGGTCAGCCAGACAGTGTGAAGCATGAAATATGCATGCACACAATAATGGGAGTTCTATCTAGAGGAATGCAGAACTGACATGCACAAAGAGGCTACAACACAAGTGGCTCAAATTGGAGCAGGGCAGGAGTACGCCCGCTTTGATACCATGTTAAACACATACATGGCAATAACAGAATATTAAGATGCATTAAGAGAATTTAGGAAGAGAACTTGGCAATGGAAGGTAGGAAGCATTGTCACTAGAAACCTCATTCACAAACAATGACATAGAAGATTGGCATAGAGAGATTGACTGGCTTCGGTGTTTGGATTATAAGGGGTCTTTGGATTCTCAACATGTCTTCTAACACCATGTTCACGCTCTCGATTTGTCCATCAATTTGAGGATGATATTTTGTGTTGAATGTTAGTGGAGTCCCAAACCCAATAAACAATACTTACTAAAAGTTTGATTTGAATTTGACATTTTGTTCTGATATTATTCTTGGGTATGCCATGCAGTCTAAATATCTCCTTCATGAAGATCTAACAATATCAATGGCCTTGTGGGTGGACTTGACATGTATGAAGTGAGTTTCCTTGCTCAATTTGTCCACTACCACCATGATGGAATCATGCTATCTTGAGATCTTCGGAAATCCTATGATGAAGTCCATGGATACAAATTCCCACTTCTACTTGAGGATTGGAATGAGTTGCAAAATGTCAGTTGGGTGTCTCCACTCAAATTTAACCCGTTGACATTCCAAATACTTGGAAATGTACTGCGTGACTTCCTTTTTCATACCCGACTAATAGTACAACCTCTTGATAGTTATTATCATCTAATATTTGGGATGACCTGAATAAGGTATTATTTGAAACTCATCTAAAATGAGCTTCTTCAAGCCACCCATGCAAGGTATATACCACCTATATTTGTATCTTATCATTCCATCTTATGTGAGTGTGTATGGATCTTTTGAGATCCAAAACATATATAAATAATTTTTTATATAAAATTTAATATTTTTTACTGAGAAAAAAACCATCAATCACTTTAAAAATAATAAACGGGATGAATGGTTTCAATGCAGATTTTTCATTTATTGAGAAAATTACCACAATTGTTTACCGTGAAAACAGTTTACAAAAATAATAATAATTTTATATCAAAATAGATGGAGTTTTATATTATCGTAGCGCTGCCACCCAACGCTATCAAACGTTTTAAATATACCGCACTCCGATCAAACTCCACTGGACAGAAAGTCTAGAAAGAATAGCGTGAGACCTGCTGTGCTGTCCGATTTCATCATTTTGACCAGGCCATTGAGGTCCACTTTTCTAAGCGCATTATTCTTAGCAGTCTGTGAGCTTCTTCATGCTCTGGCCATGGCGGAGGATCAAATACATATAAAGTTGTCCAGGGTTTCGATCGTTGTACCAGCCATTCCTACAGTGAAGCATCACATGTTCTTATCCACATGTTCTTATCCAGCGTCGATCTTACTGTGATAGCCACCAATAACACGCGGTTAGTTCTTTTCTATAAAACGACATTGCTTTCGGACAAAGAATTCTCTGCAATTGTCGATAACCTAAAGAGGAGCCTGTCGTTAGTTCTGGTGGATTTCTATCCATTTGCAGGTCGATTGGACAACAAGGGAGAAGAATCGGGCTGGCCGGAAATCGATTGCAATGATGCCGGAGTGGAGTTGGTGGAAGCATCTATAGATATGGCTTTTGAACATCTGGAAAAGGATGGGTTTCAGCACAAAAGCTTCTTCAAAGAACTTGTCCAAACTCGAGATGAAACCTACCCAGCGTCGCTTCTCTCAATACAAGTAAGAAAAAAAGTCACCCGGTTCACTTGGTCTGAATTTTTCGTTAAGGAAGTACAAAGTTTTGTAGGGATGGTGTCCACAGTAAGCAGCAAGTGAAGGTGTTATGCTTAATTCGATTGCAGATTTAGGTATATTTTGGAAATGTGATGGACATAACTGAAATTAATTGTTGGGTCATTTTCATCAAATTTTTTGAATTTGCAATCACATTACATATTTTAGTTTTATGAATGGTAGATCTTGGGATATTTTAGAAATTTTATAGGTAGATATAACTGAAATTAATTATTTGACTTTGTTCATATTCATCAAATTTTCCTGAATTTGCAATTGAATTAAATTTATATCATTCGAATTAAGTTTGTATTAGCATGATCTGTAATCTGGAGTTCAAAATCAAACTCAAGCACTTAGCAGTCTGCTCTTTTAAGCCTGATCTTGTTGACAATGAAACTAGTCAACCTTTTAATTAATGGATTGATCTTGTTAAATGAACCATGGAAATTTAGAAATTTTGGTAAATATTATTAGTTTTTAATAGGGAATTATTATATTTTTATAGTGATACTTTTATAAAAATATTCAAATTTATAAGGAGAAATGTGAAAGTAAAATAATTTTATATTATAAAATTTAGAATAATCATTTTTTTTTTAATAAAAAACACACAAAACTAACCTACTTAAAAATAATAACCACTAAAATTTAACCTACTTAAAAATAATAACCACTAAGATTTTAATCGCATGAAACTGATGAAAGCTTAGGACCACGAGTGTTCTTCATCGTTACAAAATCAAAATAGAATTAAATAAAACAATCAAAATAAAATAGATAGAACAATCAGGAATGCCATCTTATTTTCTATAAAAAAGTGGTTACTGATAGAAATTTCTCGAGACTCGAGACAGATGTAACTGAGTTCTGAGTTCTGATATATTTGGCGTGTTTTCATAGATCCAAATTCTAATAACACAGCCTGAGCATTGCAAAAACCTCTAGGTGAAAAGAAATCGTAAAAGCAACATAAATACATCCATGCCACTACACATATTGATGACTAGAAAGTTTAGCTTTGGAAAATATATTCTAATCACATATAAATACATCCATGCCACTACCAATATTAATGACCAGAGAGTTTAAGTTTGGAAAATATATTCTAGACATATATTAGTTAGGAGATTGGAACAAATTTGAAGTAACAAAGAATAGATATGCATAAAATGTGAGGAAACGTGGGTGTGGGGACGCGGATGGGGAGGGAGACGGGATGGTATTTTTGGAAACAGGGTATGTGGGTTCGTCGGGTAATATAATAATATTAAATTTTATAATTAATTTTTATAATTTATAAATATAATTAATAGTATATATGAATTTTGAATTGTATATTTTTCAACTTTAAACAAGAACTTTATGATAATCATTTAAACAGTTTAGTCTTTCCATATAAAAACACAATTTTCATAGGAGATTTTTCATTTTAATAATAATTTTATAAATATAAATTTATAATTAATAATATATATGAAATTTGAATTTGTATATTTTTTCAACTTTAAACAAGAAAACTTTAATGATAATCATTTAAACATGTTTAGTCTCTCCCATATAAAAACACAATTTTTTCATACGAGATTCTTCTCAACATGATAGTGGTCTAGACTTTTCTTGATGTCTAATCATCCACCTGCCCCATGCATGGTGTGCTCTGTGGTAAAGCTATCCCAAAAAGTTAAAACAGTGGCAGCCTTACCCTTCCACAAAACACGCTTATTCATTTAGGCATATTTTCCTAGTTTTAATCTTAACATGATGTTATCAGAATGCTGTGAGAAATTGGCATATTTTGATACTTAATTTAGCCATTTTCCAAAATAGCCCTTCGCCATTTAACAACATCAGCTGATTACAGCTTATGGCTGGTCTCAATCCTACTTTCTATTTGACTGAAAATGTCTAAACCTGTATGTGTGCATTTACAGTTTAGAATTTGATGGTTATTAACTTATTTGGCTCGGGAATGAATGTTTCATAAATTCATTCCAAATTGATTTACAAGAATCTGCAGGCTCAAATTATAGAGTAAGAGGTCTCTTTTCCAGTTCTGGTTTCAATGCCATATAATATTAAAGGCGTTGAAGATCCACAAATACAGGAGATTCATAATTTACATTGAGACTCTAACAAACCTTGGGCATAGGTTTTGAAATTGTTTTTATAAATTTATAGCATAAGGCTAATGGACTGATCATAAGAGTCTCCTGCGGTAGGAAGGGACTCATGAATGTGCAAATAGCTACCCTTTTTTTTCCAACTATGGTCATCACCTTATTAAATATTTCCACAAAGCTACAGCCAATATGATATGATATTCTGCTTGTGGGATTGTACACCCATAATGTTCCTTTTATAATATTGAGATATCATAATCATATATGATTTCAGAATACTGTGTCGCTCATAAGTTTTGAAAAACTTATCACTGTTGATAAATTTTTACAATGATTCATTACCCTTGAGCAGCACGTCATGCCCACAGAGCAATGCTAAGGCATGTGAACAAAGACAGTCTTTGGAAACTGTAATCTTTGGAAATGATGGCAGAAAATTTCCTTGAGAAACATTCAGAAGACCTTACAACCAACTCTGAAGGACAACTCTGAAGGACAATCCAGACCAATGACTCCAAAAATGATATCATTCATTTATGGCATATATTCTATATTCTATGGCATATCATTCGTTTATGGCATATCATTTTTTAAATTTCAATAAAAAAAAATATTTGAAAATAAAATTTTTAATATAGTTTTTTTATGAAGAACCCAAAGAACCCGAAGAACCCAAAGAACCCAAGAACCCAAGCACACGAAGAACTCGAAGAACCCAAGAACCCAAGCACCTGAAGAACCCAAGAACCCAAGAACTGGTTAAAGGAAAAGAAGCCAATTTTTTTTTTTAAGAACCCGGTTCTTCTAGGTTCGTCTGGGAAGAACCCGTACCCGAATCCGGTACTTGGGTGCGGGAACCCGGGACGGGTTCGAGAACCCCACCCTTGGGTGCGGGTACCCGCGCAACACGGGTAGCTAGTATGGCTTGTGGTGAAGTTGTTTAGTTGAGGAAGCTCTTTAGTGCTATTTGAGCACGTGCTAGATACCATCATGATCTATTGTGACAACCAGAGTGGGATTCTCCTTTCAGAGAATCCTGTGTTCCACGACCGCTCCAAGCACATTGATATCAGGCACCACTTTATCCGAGATATGGTACAACGAGGAGCAATAAGGCTCCAACACATCATTACCGATGAGCAGGTTGCAGACATCCTCATGAAGCCCTTGGGAAAGGTGAAATTCTTAGCCTTCCAAGAGAGACTTGGAGTCATGGAAGGACCCTCTCATGTGGGTCTCGATTGAGTTAGACATTGAGCTCTGGGAGCTCCTAGGGGCTTTGGGTACTTCTCGAAGCTATGAGCGACCATAGGGTGAGTAGTTCACCTTCCCCTACGATTGGTGTTACATATGTGTAGGGTGAGTGGTTCACCTTCCCCTACGATTGATGATATATGCAGAGGATGAGTGGTTCACCTTCTCTTATGGCATATGACCATGAGGAGTGGTTCACCTTCTCGTGCAGATGCCCCAACACATTGTTTTAAAAAACGGCTGAGTCAGACCGAGCTAATGCCTGGCCAGGTCGGCTCGATGGCCGAAACAGAACGGTTGGTCGGGTTGTTACCAAGCCAGTCATTGACTCGGTCAACTCGGTAACAACTTGACCGACTCGGTAACAACTCGGTCGACTCAATGCTTTGACAAAAATCCTTAAGCACATTTGTCAAAAGTTGTTTTGCCTCCTACATATCAATGGTTGGGTTGTTGTTTATTGCATATTTATAGCCCTAAAGTTATCTATCACTGTGACAAAGTTTTGAAAATTACAAGGCCAAAGTATGGTTATCCTAGTGGCATGAATTAGAAAACTGAAACAACGCATTGAGCCATACACTAGCACCAGTCGGCTCCACACTTGCACCATACACTTGGCAGATGTTCCAAGGTCTAGAGGATGTCTCTCGTTGTAGAGGGAGGGCTTAGTCTTCATCCTAGCCCTTACAAATGGTCTACAACCATTTTCAATCCACTTGGAGACCCATGAGGATGTCTTGGTGCTCCCACATGCACTTGGGAGCACCATAGGTTCTTGCTTGGAAAAGAAGGGGCCAACCCCTTGTCCACTATTTTTGGAGTATATTTTAACATCATGGCACCCCTTGGACTTCATTAGGCCTTCTCAGAGGCCCGACGACTCACTATATTGATCATTTTTCCCTCTTGAGAGGCTTATTCTTATGTTATTGAGCTATTTTAGTGGGCTTGTCACCAAAAGGATTGTTATTATGAACATTATTTTATTTTTGGGGCATTATTATTCCAAATTAGGCCATTCAAATCCTTAGAGGATTGTATAAATAGAAGAGAGGCATTCTCTCTCATTCATCATCACTTGGATTGGGTTATTTTAGTCTTGTGAGATTTTCGCTATCCCTTTTGGACAATGCGTTTGGATTTTCTGGATGAATTTTGATGTTTAGATAACTCTCTCTTGTCTTGGAGCTTCATTATTGGCATAACCTAATGATTGGATATACTCTTTTGTACCTGTAAGTGCTCTTTTCATGCTTATTCTTGATATTTACTTTGTCACATGAATGTTGCTGGGATTTTCGCTATATAAGTCTAAAATATACTGCCTTTCTATACGAATTAGTGGAAATCGTGATATTTTATAGTGTTGTGTCATGTCATGGGCCATGTATGAATGGGTGAATGTTCCTAGATAATTTGTGATAAATACATTTGGATAAGTTATTAATTTCTGAATGCAGGCTTTTGTGATCCATATTATAGATGATGAAATATTTTTAAGTAAAAATCACATAAAGAAACTTTAAGTCGACACGTTTCAAACCATCTAGTGTGGTTCATCTTCAGGACAAGATGAATAACCCAATCATGGCATTAAGATTAAATAGATGAAGAGAGATGTTTTCTAGCCGTTAGAATATAACAACTAGTTTTGACTAAAGAATTATCATTAATTAATAAACATTTTTATAATTATTATTATTTTAATCAAAACGAAGTTGAGTAATAATAAGGTCAGACTTAATTATTCTAAACAATAAAACTAATAAATAATAATAAGAAAATGAAAAAATAAAAATAACAAGGTCAAATTTAACTATTCTAAACAATAAAACTAAAAATAGTAATAAGAAAATGAATAAATAAAATATAAATCAAAATAATAAGTCATCTATTCTTGCAAATCGAAGTATAATGTCCTTGAAGAAGCTGCTTTCATGCCCTAATGCCATGCGAAGTTGTTTGAAGACCTCCTTGACTGGGTGAAATCTTTCCAAACCAGAACTTCCCCTTGACTCCATCTCTCCCAAAGGACAAGACACTAATCCTCCATAGGTAATCACTTTTAATGCGTATTCTTTCACCTCCCTCTTTTTCTAGGCATAGCCTACATAGGTCCCCTAGGGCATCAATTATCTCACAATATAGACATCCAAACACTTCGATTTTTGGTCCACAACTGCGCTAAAGTTTTCTCTAAAAACACTCCAAATTTGAAGCAAATCCGATGGTGGGATCTCGAGATATAGCAAACCTTAACTCAACGACCATTTCTTTCCCTAGGTTTCCCTTGGCTAGTGTCTTTTCACCTTGCTCTTTTTCTAGACCTAGCCTACATAGGTCCCCCAAGACATCAATTTTCTCACAATCTAGCCATCCAAACACTTTGATTTTTGATCCACAACTTCGCTAAGGTTTTCTCTAAAGACCTTCCCAAATTTGAATCAAATCTGATAGTCGGATCTCGAGATATAGCAAACCCTAGCTCAAGGACCATTTCTTTCCCTAGGTTTCCCTTGGCTAGTGTCCTCATTAGGATCATTGAATTTAAAGCTCAAAGAGAAATTTTCATTTGATCTTATTCTCCTCCCTAATTAGGTCAAGTCCCTCATTGGGTGATCAACTCCATACCCTTCACATAATTTTGGATTCACTTGGTCCCGTGTGGTCCCACAACCTATTGACACCAATTCCACAAAGATCACACAAAGAATAATTCTCCATAAGGATTTCTTGGCCTAGGAATCATCTTTGCAAGATATATTACCAAACCCTAGCCTCAATAATCCTCTTAGCCCTTCCTAGAGAGCATATCACCTTGCTTCCTGAGCAAGAAAATATAATTGAGTCTCCCTTGTGAATAGAATTTAAGAATCACTCCTTGTCCTCTCATTGTTGAAAGTTTGTAAAGAGCAAGGAGCTTTAGCTGAGGTGACAGTGGGCTATCGCTCCATTGTTGCCCTTGACCTAGTAGTTGCTCTATAGGATCCCCTCTTAGGACCCCTACTAGTTTGAGCAGTAATAGGAACAAAATGCACTTGAATACAATGAAACCCATTTCTTCCTAGTGGTCCAATTATAACATAATAGCTCAATAGCCAAATAGTGGTTAAGTTTAACTAGTTCAACTATTAACTAGAGTCACAATATTGACCCTTCTAGAGTCTTTTCCATCATGATCACATGACCAACCCCTTTTACATGAGTAATGGGGTTGATGTGGCATCCTCTTGAACCATGGTGGTAAAAACAGTAAGTTCAATTTTCAAGTGGCATAACTTTTGCATACAGACTCGAGTTGAGGCCTTTATTGCGCTAGTGGAAAGGTATACGAGTGTAAAACCAACCCCAAGGGGTTTGGCAAAAGAGAAAGATTTTGGACCCCAAAAAACTTCATTAAATGCCTCGAGTTGCCTCCCAAAGGTTAAAAACCCCAATTCACCAAACTAAGACCCATTGATAAAATAATCTTGTAAGTTGATTCCTCCAATTTTCTAGTCTTAAAGAATCAAGATGTATGACAAATAATATAATGATCTAATCCATATCATATCCAAAATATGATCGACAAGAGACCTTGTTAGTGCTTATACCCACTAGGATTCAAGGACAATCCAATCAAATACCATTATAGTAGGAACAATATTTAGTCCAAACAAAAGTTTATCTCTTTCGCAATCTGCAACTCATATTGCATTCATATTTTATTTTTCAAGAAGATCCTTTGCCTAATCATTGTTTGGAGTCTTGGACATCAACGTTAATCATGATCCAATTGAGCTGAGGATGATGGAGTTGTTATAATACGCATATTCTAAGAGTTTGGCTCTTATACTTTCATGTTCAATACTATTGAAAAAACATGTTCAATATTCCAAACAACAACCTTCATAAATTTGCTCAATAGTAAATACATCGCGACATCTTTCTGATTTGTGAGATTTCATGATAGATTGCATTGGAGGTTGATTATGTCCTTCTTTCTCATCTCATCAATCACTTTGTTGCATGGCTACATAGATCATGTGAGTATAATTATGACAGCTTTGACAAACCTTCAAAATAAGATTTCTTGAGTATGATTTAAGAAATTTAGAGAGAGGAGTGTAAAAATTAAATGCCCTGCACCCATAACCCAGCTTACAATTTTGCATATGTTTGTTTAGGCCCAATCCGCATGTTTTTACATGCTGATATAAATTTCAAATGCATTTATTGCAAACATAAAGAAGATCCTCTGCCTAATCATTGTTTGGAGTCTTGGACATCAACGTTAATCATGATCCAATTGAGCTGAGGATGATGGAGTTGTTATAATACGCATATTCTAAGAGTTTGGCTCTTATACTTTCATGTTCAATACTATTGAAAAAACATGTTCAATATTCCAAACAACAACCTTCATAAATTTGCTCAATAGTAAATACATCGCGACATCTTTCTGATTTGTGAGATTTCATGATAGATTGCATTGGAGGTTGATTATGTCCTTCTTTCTCATCTCATCAATCACTTTGTTGCATGGCTACATAGATCATGTGAGTATAATTATGACAGCTTTGACAAACCTTCAAAATAAGATTTCTTGAGTATGATTTAAGAAATTTAGAGAGAGGAGTGTAAAAATTAAATGCCCTGCACCCATAACCCAGCTTACAATTTTGCATATGTTTGTTTAGGCCCAATCCGCATGTTTTTACACGCTGATATAAATTTCAAATGCATTTATTGCAAACATAAAGAGTGCTTCTACTCTTTTTCTCTTTCCTAACAGCTGGTACTTAATGAAAAAAATTACACAAGCATTTAACACATAAGAGACTAGTTTTTTGGTCATGCTGACCCTGGAAAAACCCAACAGCCCCTGGGGGAAAATTGATCTTCAAAGGAGGATTTTATTACTTGAGAAATTAATAATAAGTACATAAAACACAGAACTTATCTCCCTTTATGTTGTAGCATTAAATGTACAAATTCTTGAAACTTGTGCCCACTGAACGAATCATATTTTCACATATTTTTGTGCCCATAATTTCTACATTTTTGCTCTCCTCAGCTCCTCGGTTTTAGCGCCCAAACGATTCCTCCAATTAATTATTTTTCCTTAATTAAATAACTACTTATTGTCATTTTTAATTAAGGAAAATGGTAAATCGTCCACCATACTCTCTCCAGCCATTGGACGTCACTTCTCAACATCTCACCCTATATACCTTCGCATTTTGGTTCCAACAAACTATTACACTAAAGTGTTCCATCAAATAATCTTCACAAAACACCACCTCGAGCATAATTAATTAAGTTAGGCCCCATCATAATGCTATTTTTTTGAAAGTTTTCAAAATGCAATGGAACAAAAGGCAAGTTGTGTGGATGATGGATGTTGAGCTAATTTGTTTACCGAAATTAACACAATTATATCTTATTAATCCGGGTTGTTTATGCTTTGAGGCAAGTTCACTATATGTGAAGATCAGATGTAATCAAACCTTGAAAGATAAGTTATTCAAAATCTTAAAGCAATAATCCTACAACTCTAATTCAATTAGTTTAAAGCAGAGGAAAATTATTGAAATGGTTCTTGACTCAAGAAGTCCACCTTTGCCTCAACTACCACTTAATGAATCAGAGATTAAAACCAAGAACTTAAGATGGATAAATTGTTAATGAAAGAAGCTCTTAACTTAAGAGACACATAAGGTATTTCATCATAATTCACTCATCTCAATACCAAAATCACAATAAGAAATTACTTGCATGCAAACAAAGGAAACTAGTTTTAATTCATCATTTTAGTAGAAGGGATGCTCAACTTGAACACTTGTTTTTCTTCAACTTAATAAAGTGATGAATAAGCTAAGAATTAATGCAATCAATCACCATGCATGAACCATAAAGCAATCTGAAGTAAAGCTTTGAAAAACCAGTTCTACAATAAACATATTACAAGAAATAAAACTAGTTAACAAAGAAGTGTACTTAGCTTCGAGTGGGGGCGCTCCACCCTTGCCTTGCACACTTGAGAAGTGATATCAGAAGCTCAAATCAATCACACATCCATAGCATTGAGCAGCAAAATAATAATAGCACAAGTCTACAAATTAACTCCTCAATCCAAAAGTGTCACAACATAAAAGTATAATAAGTCAATACATAAGCCATCAAAGTTGTGGCTCTTAAATAAGAAGTCTCATGAAACAAACTAATCTATATTCACTCTAACAAACCCATCTACTCTAATCAATCTATATAAGTCTAATTCACTACTTTCATCCCAAGAAATATGACCAATCCTATAGAATCTCAAAACTGCCCTATTTCTATGGGATTTCTGAATGGCTAGTCATGACTGACTAGCACCAAATGGGCCTAATAAAGATTGTTCTGTTTGAACTAAGCATAGCTGGCTTAGTCCTAGTTCCCAAGCTTTCCATCCATGCATTCAATTCGTGCCCAAGTGTCCTGCAACCACATCAACCATAGAACTATTACGAGAATTTCTGAATCTGCCAAATTTGCACTTAAAATCAAACTTTTATAAAAACTTTAGAAATTGACAAATTAAAATTAAATACCTGAATGGATATCAAATATACATCAAAATGGGATGAATGAAGTGAAAATGGATGATAAATAGATGGATTAGTAAGTTTCTTAGAGAAAAATAAGACCAAAACTAAGGCCCAACAATGGAATATGCTAAGCGAATGCCATCGAATCCCATAAAAACTCACATGTGCGCAACTACGACCTCTCTCCACGGGTCTTCAAACGCCTTCGCCTTACAGTTCCAAGTTCTTTTGGATTACAGAAACTGTCCTTAGACAAGCGGCCCAGTAGGCTTCGATATTAATAAAAAGAAGCAAGATACATAAGGCTTCTTACAATACGAGATCTCAGAGTTCTCTCTCAAGCAATGATCTGAACTTCTGAACCTCTCTCTTTTATATATTCCCTAACTTTATTGTTCTAAACTATAATGACAAAACATAAATAATTGAGGTCCTTTCGGCATATTTTCGCCGATGGTGTCTACTCAACTTTTCTGGTACAAAAGATTCTATCATGGCCCCATCGGGCTCCTATCTGAATCATAATAATTATTAGGATCAAATTCATCCGAAGAATCATGTGCTAGCCTGGACGCATCGAGCATATTTTGGTAGTGACGTTCCATCAGCTTGGAGTACTCTTCGTCCCAATCGATATCTGCCGGGTCCTGGGCATCTGTGAGTGCGTCCTATAAAGTAGATTCTATTGCTTTTCCTTTTCCTTTGGCATCTTCATCTAAAATTATTGTCCTCCTTGATGATGCTTTTGATGATTCTCCCTTTTCCGTATTTGTCTTTATTCGGTGGAGACCCTGTTGCTAAGGTGTGTACATAGCCGCTTGTTTTTCCCACTTTTTAAGGAAAGATAAAGGGCTGATATCGATATCTAGGAACGAATCTTTAAAGACATTTCAGACTATGGGTGACCTCTGTATTTCCAATTCGATGTCGTTTAAGAGTTCCCAATTAAAAATTTGAAACATATTAGTGGAACTCTCGATTGCATGTTGAACCCATGCTCTGCAATTATTACTCATAAAATCTTTGTTTTGCCAGCCTAATTCGAAAATCATTGATGTACAGATTTTGTTTGAAATCATCAGGGTAATAATATGGATTACATTGTTATTCCAATTAGGTGAAATAACACTGGTAGTTACCAAAGCCTTTTGATTAATCATAAATCTTAATGCCTTGGGTTCTCCTTGTAAATCATCCATCTTTTATAGAATCTGTATTTTTTCTGTCAACTTTAGATTTCCAAATTCATTGAACCATCCAGCATGCTGCTTAATCATCTCTTCATTATTGCTGGTCTAGATTTCTCTGATCCTCTCATGGCTAAAACCCTGTGCAAAAGGATTAGGGTCAATACTTTCTCTTAACCTAAGACTGTGATAATCCCAAGGGGATGAGAAAGTTCTGAGATATTGCAGCGTCCTTTGAATGCACTGAGATATCCTAGTGGTTGGCTTTTTCCTGCAAAAACCATCTTTTATCTCCCAGTCAGCAAATCCCTCAAAAATTTCATATTGAGGAAAAGTATCGTTTGCTGCATAATTCTCGTCACAAATATCTGGGATTTTTAAAGATAGAATATATTTTCCTAATTCAGGCTTAATAGGAATATTTTCAAGATCTAAAAATTTTTCTCTTGTGAAAATGATGAGAGCAAAATCAATCCCTCCAATAAGTTGATAAAAATTCAAAACCTTGAGGGTCCATACCATTTGTTCAGTATATTCACTAGACCATAGATCTGAGAAACTTCTGAAAAAAAAAATTACCTTCATGTTAGGCAAAGGATATACCTTTACCAGTTGAGCATCTAGGCCTAATGACATACCTACATTCTTGGATTGCCATGCTTGGCATTTTCGGATCCAAGTGTTTCTTCTCAGTCTCATTCCCACAACTTTTTTAATTTCTTCTGCAAGATGGCTTGCATGTCCTTCAAGTAGCTTGAATCTGTCAACAAATGTATAAAAATTGTCGTCCTGTGGTCCTTTACCTAGGATGGTGAAACACGAGCCTGGACAAGTTATGAATGCTTTATTCATATCCCTGGTTAATGAATCTGTCAAATAATTTGAATTTCCTGGGATCCACTCGACTTCAAAATCAAACTACTGGAACCAAATTTGCCATGCAAGAATTCTTCCCTTTGCAATATGTCTTGATATTTTGGCAGATAAGAAGTATTTAAAATTCTTGGAGTCTGTTCGTATTAAAAATTTCACAGGAGTAAGATATAACTCAAACCTTTGTATCCCATTGAATATAGCCAATGTTTCTTTTTCTGCTATAAAATAATTCTTCTGCCTGGGTGTGAATTCACCTGATGCATAGGCACAAAGTCTTTCTTCACCTTTCTCCCTTCGTTCAAAAAGAAGGGATGCCCAAAAATTTAAAGAAGCATCAGTTTGGAGAATAAGCAAACCGTCACCTGGTGGTTGGAGCTTCGGCCCAACCTTGAGCCTTCGGCCAACCTTGAGCCTTTGCATCCTAAAGATGGGCAAAAACTCCTAACAACAAACACTCGTCCTCCTTATTATAGCCGACACCAATGAACAAGATAGTTCCAGTAAGACAGTCAGTTGGGCTGACCAAAACGAGCGTAGGGTGGGTTGTCGTTTTTGACCCGTTCCTGCCCTACAAGACTCTTGACTAAGAAACACTCATCTTCATAGTTATAGCGGACAAACAAGACACCATTATGGTATACAGTTGTCAGTTTTACTGACCAATGATGGGCTGATGTTGGAACCCTCCACCCTTTGGCATACCAAGATGAAGCCTCACAGGAAGACAACGCACGATCACTCCTCCACTCCATCAACCCCTCTCTGCTGTCGTTCATGAGGACACAACCATGACATCTCAGGGATCGGGACATGCTTATGGAATCATTTCCAGGTTTCAAGCCCAACTTCATCCATAAAAGTGCTGACACCCCATACAGAGATAACTCTCACGTCACCCTCTCCGAAGGTTATGACATTGACATAACCCTAGAGTTAAGGCACTTCCCTGAATGACCTGTACAGTTTTATTGACTGATATGACGTTAGAAATCCAAGGCTATTTCTGTTGGCCTCAATACGGTGGTTCCACCTGGTGACTGTTAAACTGAGTGGGCCCGAGGGGCAAACATGACTCTCAACCTAACGGATGTCTATCATCCAGCAGCTAGCAGACAAATCAATTTAGAAGGGAAGCATACAGTTTAACGCATGATGGTAGAATGCCAAGTGGTGATTCAGCTTGACCTCACATGAAAAGCTCCACACTGAGAGGTCTGAATCAGTGTGGGCCTAAGGGAGCCTGACATGACACCCAACGACACGGCTGTCCAAAATGGCTAAACTACCCACTATGCTTAACACATGATGTTAGAATGGCAAGAATGGTTTTCAGTCTTGACCCTTCCAAACAGAGGTAGCCACTGGGAAAAGATGATGAAGAACCTGTGGTCCCGAGAGGAGACTGACAAGACACCTAACCACACGGCTGTCCAAATGTGTTAATCAATCATGGAACAAGACTCAACGACACCGACTGGGCACCTGATTCGGCTCGGATCTAACATCGTATATATACTCCTCGATTTTTTACTCTAAAGGGTGCATGATTTTGGGAATGAATTTTTAGGCATGGAGTGATGCCTCAGCAAGGACATCCAACCTCCTTTTCTCCTCTTTCTTGGTCAAGGCCTCAATTTTTGCATGAGCTCTTTTGAGCTTGGCCCTTGCAATTTTGTCTCTCATAGCATAGTGTTTTTCCATCCTTATTTGAATATCATTGTCCTTCTTGGCCTTGTCTAGGAGGTTCTCCAGATGACCATTCACCCTTTCAAGCCAATGTTCTTGGTTTTCATTTACCATCTTGGCAAATTGCTTATTCAAGGTGAGCTCATTAGCTAGTTCTGCCTCCCTTTTCCTTTCTTGCTCTAAATCTCTCTTTAGGCCTCTAGTCCTTGGCCTTCTTCTTGGCACTTGTTCATCAAGTGGCTCAATATACTACCCATATGCCTCATCAAGTAAGGCCTTTGCCTTTTCAACCTCTCTCTTTGCCTTTCTGAGCCGAATCTCCATGAGCTCATGTTTGACCTCAAACTGCCTATCTTCCTACTTATAGTAGGAAATGATCCATTTGGCCCTTTGCAAGTTGACATCGAGCTCAAATATGAGTGCATTATTCTCCTTGATGATAATAGTTGTGCTTACACTATCATCATGCTCATCTGAGTCAACGAACTAAAAATCATGCTCTATCTCATGGAGGTCTTCCTCCTGCCGCTAGATCTCTACCTCTACAACTTTTTCCTTACCCTTTTGTACTTGCTTTGTCGATGAAGAAGGCAAGGCCCCTCCCACAACCAGTGGGGAAAACACTTGCCTATGCCCTCTCTAATACTTATGTGCCAAGGTACCTAAACCAACCCTTTTGGGCTTGCTGCTCTCGCCATGCTCAATATGCTCTTGCCTAGTGCCTTCATCTCTGCCAGGTGAATGAATAGGCTCATGAAATGGTGATGATGGAGGTGATGGGGTGGCTGACTCATCAGATGAAGATGAATGATGTATGGATTGAGGTGGAGGAATGGAGGTGGATGGATGAGAGGATGAAGGTGCCTCTTGGCCATGCTAAATAGGTGGGATTGTGAAAATCTCATTGGATATGAAAGTGTCCCATGCAAAGTTAAGTTGATCAAGGCAGTGTAGGACTATCATCTTGATGAGAGAATGGTGAAATATGATATGCATTTTATGATCATGATCTTTCCTTCAAGCAATGTATGATATCTTGTCGATATCCAGGTAAAGATAGTGGGGCAGATTGAGCATTCTGACTCTTGTAAAATGCATGAGTAACCGAATATGATAGGAATAGAGCCTAGAAAACCTACTGTCACATGTGAAGTACTTCATGATGATCTGTCTAGGAGGTAAGAGAACGGGAAAATCCTCTTTCTTTCATTCTTGTGGCTGGGTTTAAGATATGGCTCATAGTAGCAATAATCCAGTTGTGCCTGTTTAAACCATTTTTCTCCAACATTTGGGATCCCTGTAGCAGTTGATATAATAGAAGAAGATATGGAAAAGGTGACACCATCAAGGGTTGCTTGGTTGTCATGGAGGTTAATGATGAACTATCCAGTCAATTTAGAATAGTGCTGTGTCCTTTCCACCTTCTCACAAAACTCAAAAAAACCCATATGCTTGAAGCTTGTGATAGTGATGGGAGATTCCATGAGCTCTCTGGTGTTGGTTGGCTCATATCTGATAGTTTTCCTCCTTTCTTATATTTCCTCCTCTGTTGTGTTTCTTCCTCACTCCGACTTTGGTGTTCTTCTTCTGCCATGATTTGTTGCTAACAAAACCCTAGGGAAATGGTAGAATGGACTAAGGGTATGGGAAATGTGCAATGATGTGAGGAGATATGATGAGGAGGAGATGGGGATGTGTGGAATGAGGAAGGTGATAGGGGATAGTAGTTAAGTGAGGGGGAATAGTGATAAAAGCTAGGAAATGTGATTTGAGATGGTGGGAATGTATGACTAGGGTTTGATATTAGGAATAACAACAAACAACTTAAACCCTATATAGGTGAATAATGAAGGGAAGGAGTGAGTAATTTTTCCAACAGCCTGATTTGCTGAATTAAATGATGATCAACTTGGAAACTTGGTGGCGATGGAGGGTTTCTAGGATGTTTTGGCTCATTCCAAGAAAACACGCAGCGACCCGAGCAAAGGCGCAGCTACCTGGGCAAACGCACAACGACCTCTACAGGAACGCAACGCCACTGTAAATAACACTGGGATCTTTGGCAAACGCACAATGACCCTGCTAAATGCACCCTCTTGCTCTATTTTGCCCAATTTCGCCTTAAAATTGACAAATTTCTTTTGCCGAGGAGTTTTGAGAGTGCTAGAGTGCAAATGAAGCTTCATGGGTGTGTTTGAGAGCCTTTATACTTGGATGAAATATAATTTATGAGTTGAAAGTTGAAACCCTCTTTGTTTCTTGTCATTTTCAAATTTTCATATTAATGCTTTTTTACTTTTTTGCTCGACGGGTGGATGATGCTTTGGCAGTCCTGATTTTGACTTTTGCTTGGGATGCTTTTGGCAATGGACTTGAGTATGCAGCGAAAAAGTAACTTATTACATATAATAGTGAACATAAAATTACATGATGAAATAAGCATTTCTCTTTACAAATCATCTTCACATGGTGAAGAGATGTTATTTGATCACCCTTTACTTTCCGGTCTTATGCAATGGAATGGAGTTTTATTGGAACCTTGGAAAACCTAATGACTTAATGAAACCTTGAAAAACCCTAAAAGACCCAATGAGACCTTGAAGGACTGAATTTCAAGATGACATTGTTGATGTGGTGGCATGATGTCATTAACTTTATGGACAATGGATACTTAGCAAGGTTGAAATGAGCCAGCAAGGGGTAAATTTCTAAAAGAAGTAAAGGAAACTCTAATTCAACCTTCAGTGACCAAATTTTTTCATGACGACCTAGTGGAATGACAAAATTTCAGAATGGGACCCTAATATGATATAAAAGAGAGATTTTGATCACTGGTGGCAGTATGCAAATACTGACTCTAACATTGGCTTTATTTGGGGATGATAGCTCCTTGGAGGTTCCAAGAACACCTTAGACCAAGTAACCTTACCATATGGGCCAATACAGTAAAAAAATAAGAACCAAACCAAACACTGAAAACTTCAATCCAAACTATTAAATCATTAGAGCCTTTGGGCCTTCTCCTCGGGCTTCAAACCTTGATGAATTCAGTCATCACTCGCTGAAAACTGAACTTGAAAGAAAGTTGTTGCTGAAACAAAATCGACACCTTATTCTATTCTAACTGCTGAAAATGACTGCTAAATCAGTTAAAGGAAAAATGCCAATGAATCCAATCAAGCAACTGGATACCTGGTTGTCCTCTATTTACACTATCTACAAAAATCTTGAAGATTGACAACTCAACATACAACTGAAGCTGAAAACTATGATTCAAAACAAGATAGCCATCATGATCTGATGACTACAGCCAACTGGTAAAAGAATCTTGAAAAGCATGTGCAAAGGACAGGTATTGATGATCAGTAGAAAGATCAGAACAACTGTCAAGCTGAATTGTTTCCTCTTCATGAGCCAAAGGCAACACATTGCCATGTTCCTCCTCTTTTTTCCCTTCTTCCACCATTGTTGATTGGGTGAAATGATCCTTCCAGTGTAACCAATCCAGTAGATGGCTTCATACTGAAATTCTACTCTCACTTTCCCCGAGCAGGCAGAACGATGTACATGTAGGCCCCTCACAATAACAATTGAAACCAAGGCTTATGCTAACAAACCAGACAACATTCATCTTCTCCAATGTTTGCAAAACACTGCCGAAGGGATCTTGAAAATCTTGAAGCATTACCTTGTCTTGAGATCCAACAGCAAAAATACAAGTACTCCCTTCATTCTGATCTGAAAGAACAGTTGGTTGTTGATTGATAGGAAGGCATAGAGAAGTATAAGCTTCTTCCATCTGAGTGTTGGTTGTAAATTCCTCGAGCATGATAAATTTTGACTCAATTTCTGGCATACTGTCTCTCTCAGGCTCATACTCCTCAAATTCATAGTCTAAGTCATTCTTAAACAGAAAACATTCTTCAAGATTAACAAACATCACAACCCTATCATCTTCATGAAAGAAAACAATATCTGTTCACTGGTCTATAAATCTAATTTCAAGACTGTCCTCATTTTCAAAAGTGGAAGAAGCTTCACTAACACCTTCTTGACTATGTGAACACTGCAAACCTACATTAGCTTGGGTTGTACCATGACTTTTTAGGAGTTGATCTATTTCATCTTCAGAAGTATATAAATTTTCATCAGACTATTGATTCATTTCATGTGATTCATGTTGACTATCAAGATGCAAGCAAAGAGGAAACTATTGTATGTTAACTATGATCTTGTGTATCAAAGTGACTTGCTTCTTCAGACTGTTGTTGAAGGGAAAAATCAAAGAAGGCTTCAATGGTTTCTTCATCATCCATACATTCAATATCATCAATACTTTCAAGATATGCAATGAAACCTTCACTATAATCACAACTTTGTAAAGAAAGATAAGACTTCACATAATGGTTGGAAAACACATTATGGAAATCCTTTAGAGAACATAAGCTTCCTTCTAGTAACCCTTCATACAAACCCTAGATTTTTCTTCAAGGGTAGCCATAAAAAACTTCATGAGAAGATCCTCAAGAAACTCAACTCTTAGTCTACATACATGTACATTAAACCTTACTAAATGCAAAGTAGCATCATCTTCTTGTCCATTTTTAAATATAGGAAGATTTGCAAACCAGTCAATATGAGGCATAGGATTTGGAAGTCCAAGGATCTGAGATCGATCCAAAGGAGCATACCTGGGATTTCCTCTTACAGTAGAACTCATCTTGACAATAATGAAGTCACCAAGAAGGTTTTCAAACCACTGGTTCTTGAAAAGTTGAGTTGCCATGAAGTGTTGATTTTCTGGATCTTTCGGTCAATGGAGTCGCCAGGTGAATGGTACAACCTTCCTATGTGTCCAACCGTTGTTCACCATCAACAATTAGATCTAAACTTTGTCGTACACCTAGGGAAAATTAATCTTTAGTCCCCAGCAATGGCACTAGTATGTTATCACTCCTCCGAATCTCCAAGGCTGAGGAAGAGTCCAGCTGAGATAACCACAAACCAATCTTTTAGCTTGGTAGCTAGCCCTACCAAGCCGGAGAGGGCTCTCTCCAAAGGATCACAGCCAGCAGGGCTGGATAGTTTAGGGTTTTAAGCTTTAAGTATAGTGCAGAGGGTTGTTTGAGTTGATTTGGTCGGTTAGTCACAAGGATGAGTGATTTAGATCAGAGGGACTAGGTCAGGGCTAATGAGATATGATTGCAAACATTCAAAGGGGCAAGGTAGGTATGAATCTTGACACTTAAAAGGTGATTTGATGAGATGGTTTAAGATTGATGAGGAGTTAGGAAGATCATAAGAGATGTATTCATCCTCAACTAAAGAGAAATGGACAAAGTATGATAAATTTCCCAAAACAGAGCATGAGAAAGCATGTATTCTGCCTATCAACTTGAAAATTACCATATAACAGACATGAAATGGTTTATGAACTGATAAAAAATTCATACAAATGATCACAAAGAAGAAACAATGCTAAACATTCATACCAGATGTATCCCAGATAAATAGCTGCAACTCATCTATTGAAACTGGCCAAAATATGATACAATAGTCTCTGATCACTAGTATAGCATCCCTATTGAATCCAACCCCTAAAATGACTAAGAAAATACATAATATAGGCCTAAAACTAACTCATCCTAAGCTCAGGGGTCGAATCCATGAGAGGAGCAGTTGCAAGAAAGGCTGAACTGATAGCTGGAGTGTAGGGTGGTCAAAGTGACTCATCCCTCACTCTAGCAAACTGATTCATTACATGCCACATAGGCCATTTAACTGATGTATCTACCCTAGATAAAAGTAAAAACATAATAATTACACCATCTAGATCAATTACATAAGTAAAACTTGAAATTACCATAAGTAAAACTCAACTTGGAGTGAAATGGTGAAAATAATGGAAGATTGTCAAATGCGCAGTGCCCTGGTTAAACGCACAACGACCTGGTCAAACACACAACATCCTCTTCAAGCTGACTTTTGACTGCCTTCCCGATGTCCAAATCTAGCCCAGGATAGCTCATTGGAAAGTATATCATGTCTAGTTTCCAAAACTGCCCTTCGTTTTCAAAATGGGCTTGATCTTCCCCTCCAAAATTGCAATCTCCTAAGACTACTCAAATGTGCAGCGACCAGGCCATAAAAGAGGCAGAAAAGTGATTTTTTGGTAGTTTTTGACCCTTTTGGTTGACTAGTGTTACTCCAAATGCTTAGAAAAAGTATAAGGTGCATGTCCTCATCATTCTGAATCCAAAAACACTGACCATTTGCTCATTGGATGCTCTAAAAAAGAGTGCAGCCTCCAAGGTGCTGCACGATTGACCATGTTGATTGTGCCAAAATTTCTCGAAAAAACACAGCAAAACATATCTTGCCAAAATTGTTCAACAATGGTCAAAATTAGTGGGCTGACAACTGGCTATATGTTTAAAGCATAGAGTGATGTCTTGACAAGGATATCCAACCTCTTTTTCTCCTCATTCTTGGTCAAGTCCTCAATTTTTGCATGAGCTCTTTTGAGCTTGGCCCTTGCAATTTTGTCTCTAATTGCATAGTGCTTCGCCATCCTTCTTTGAATATCATTGTCCTTCTTGGCCTTGTCTAGGAGGTTCTCCAGATGACCATTCACCCTTTCAAGCCAATGTTCTCGGTTTTCATTTACCATCTTGGCAAATTGCTCATTCAAGGTGAGCTCATTGACCAGTTCTGCCTCCCTTTTCCTTTCTTGCTCCAAAGCTCTTTAGGCCTCTAGTCCTTGGCCTTCTTCTTGGCACCTATTCATCAAGTGGCTCACCATACTGCCCATATGCCTCATCAAGTAAGGCCTTTGCCTTTTCAGCCTCTCTCTTTGCCTTTCTGAGCTGAATCTCCATGAGCTCATGTTTGAACTCAAACTACCTGTTTTCCTGCTTAGAGTAGGAAATGATCAATTTGGCCCTTTTCAAGTTGACCTCGAGCTCACCTATGAGTGCATTCTACTCCTTGATGACAATATTTGTGCTTACACTGTCATCATGCTCATCTGAGTCAACTAATTGAAAATCATGCTCTATCTCATGGAGGTCTTCCTCCTGCTGTTGGATCTCTGCCTCTACAACTTTTTCCTTACCCTTTTGTACCTACTTTGTAAATGAAGAAGGCAAGGCCCCTCCCACAATCAGTGGGGCAAACACTTGCCTATGCCCTCTCTAATAGGTATGTGCCAAGGTACCTAAACTAGTGCTTTGGTCTTACCGCTCTCACTATGCTCAATATGATCTTGCCCAGTGCCTTCATCTTTGCCAGGTGAATGAATAGGCTCATGAAATGGTGATGATGGAGGTGATGATGTGGCTGAATCATCAGATGAATATGAATGATGTATGGACTGAGGTGGATGGATGAGAGGATGAAGGTGCCTCTTGGCCATGCTAGATAGGTAGGACTGTGAAAATATCATTAGATATGAAAGTGTCCCATGCAATGTTAAGCTGATCAAGGTGGTGTAGGACTATCATCTTGATGAGAGAATGGTGAAATATGATATGCATTTGATGATCATGATCTTTCCTTCGGGAAATGTATGACATCTTGTCGATATCCCGGTAAAGATAGTAGGGCAGATTAAGCATTCTGACTCTTGTAAAATGCATGAGTAACCAAATATGATAGGAATAGAGCCTAGAAAACCCGCCCTCACATGTGAAGTACTTCATGATGATTTTCATCATAGGAACATGTCTGTCTAGGAGGTAAGAGGAAGGGAAAATCCTCCTTTCATTCTTGTGGCTGGGTTTAAGATATGGCTCATAGTAGCAATAATTAAATTCTGCCTTTTTAAACCATTTTTCTCCAATATTGGGGATCCCAGTAGCAGTTGATATGATAGCAGAATATATGGTAAAGGTGACACCAGCAAGGGTTTCTTGGTTGTCATGGAGGTTGATGATGAACTATCTGGTCAATTCAGAATGATGTTGTGTCCTTTCCACCTTCTCACAAAACTCAAAACAACCCATATGATTGAAGCTTGTGACAGTGATGGGAGATGCCATGAGCTCTCTGGTGTTGGTTGGCTCATATCTGATCATTTTTCCTCCTCTTTTATATTTCCTCCTCTGTTGTGTTTCTTCCTCACTCTGACTTTGGTGTTCTTCTTCTGCCATGATTTGTTGTTGTCAAAACCCCAGGGAGATGTTAGAATGGACTATGGGTATGGGAAATGTGGAATAATGTGAGGAGAGATGATGAGGAGGAGATGGGGATGTGTGGAATGAGGGAGGTGATAGGGAATAGTTGTTAAGTGAGGGGGAATAGTGATGAAATCTAGGAAACATGATTTGAGATGGTGGGAATGTATGACTAGGATTTGATCTTAGGAATAAAAACAAATAACTTAAACCCTATGTAGGTGAATAATAGAGGGAAGGAGTGAGTAATTTTTCCACCAACCTGATTTGCTGAAGTAAATGATGATCAACTTGGAAACTTGGTGGCGATGGAGGGTTTCTAGGACATTTTGGCTCCTTTTAGGCAAAGGCGCAACGACCTGGTCAAACGCACAACGACCTCTATAGGAGTGCATCACCATTGTAAATAACATTGGGATCTCTGGAAAATGCACAACGATCTAGTGAAACATGCAGCGACTCGGCTAAATGCGCCCTCTTGCTCTGTTTTGACAAATTTCTTTTGCTGAGGAGTTTTGAGAGTGCTAGAGTGCAAATGAAGCTTCATGGGTGTGTTTGAGAGCCTTTATACTTGGATGAAATATAATTTATGAGTTGAAAGTTGAAACCCTCTTTGTTTCTTGTCATTTTCAAATTTTCATATTAATGTTTTTTGACTTTTTGACTTTTTTGCTCTTGACAAGTGGATGATGCTTTGGAAATCATGATTTTGACTTTTGCTTGGGATGCTTTTGGCAATGGACTTGAGTATGCAGCTAAAAAGAAACTTATTACATATAATAGTGAACATAAAATTACATGATGAAATAAGCATTTCTCTTTACAAATCATCTTCACATGGTGAAGAGATGTTATTTGATCACCCTTTACTTTCCGGTCTTATGCAATGGAATGGAGTTCTATTGGAACCTTGGAAACCCTAATGACCTTATGAAACCTTGAAAAACCCTAAAAGACCAAATGAGGCCTGGAAGAACTGAATTTCAAGATGACATGGCTGATGTGAAGGCATGATGTCATTAACTTTATGGACAATGGATACTTAGCAAGGTGGAAATGAGCCAACAAGGGGTAAATTTCTAAAAGAAGTAAAGGAAACCCTAATTCAACCTTCAGTAACCAAATTTTTGCATGACAACCTTGTGGAATGACAAAAAATTCATAATAGGACCCTAATGTGATATAAAAGATAGATTTTGATCACTAGTGCAAATATGCAAATACTGACTCTAACACAACTCACACTAGGAAATAAAAAACTGGACTTTGAATTTCAACACATCAGTTAATTGCAACCTAACTCGTCCTAATTTTTAGGGACATTCCTAAATTTTAGGAACTCGTCCTATTTTATAGGGAATCTCCTAATTTTTAGGAACTTGAGCATGCACAAGAAGGAACTTGAATTTAACTCCTTGAATTAAGGGAGCAATCAAGGAATCACTTTCTCGCTACTATTTTCAGCATTCCCTCTTAGAGATGAAGGTGTTCCTGGAAGAACCTTGTCCACCTGGATTTGTCTCCAACACTACCATGTTCATTTTTGAAGTTGCTCCCTCTAAACTAGAAGACTTCTCTACTCTGCGAAACCTGCTTTGAAGACCTGTTCTTTCCCACCATGATTTGCAAGTCCACCTCTTTAGTCATCAATGCCATGTACCTTGTGTACCTTTGCACCTGCTTCTTGATGTTGGGAGACTCAACTCTTTTTTGACCTCCCTTAACCAAATCCTTTTCCCACTTAGCTCAAACTCTCCCTATACTGAAAGTCTCTAACCTATGGTCATCGTCATCATCCTGTTGGTCCACCCAACTGCCAACTAGCTTAGACTGAAATTGAGATACTGGTTGAGTCTCCATCTTGAGAACATTATCATGCTCTCGCTCAACCACCACCTCTCTACTCTGAGCACTCCCTGTCGTGCTGCTCAAGGCTGCACCTATCTCTACCTGCAACTTGTAGAGATTCTTCACCCTCACACCTATCTGTTTCTTACATCCAAAATTTAAGTGTTGGAGGTACGCCTTACCTCTGTTAAAGACGATATCATATCCCTTGTCCTCAAGGGTAGCTACTAAAACAAGATTTTGCCTCAATCCTGGAACATAGGGTACATCTCTGAGATGAAGAAGATTACTTAACTCCCTCAAAAAACTGACAGTACCAACTCCTCTAACTGCATACTAACCATCATCTCATGGTTCAATCTGAAACTACATGTCTTGATCCTCTAGGTCGTTGAAACTATTCTTATTCTCAATCACTATTCTTATTCTCGATCATGTGGTAGGATGTTCCTTCAACAAATTTGGCAAGTACTTTGCCTCCTCTTATGTTGATCACTGCAATTTTTGTTACTTCAAAACACTTGCATCTCTAGCTGTCAAATCTGCCACTATCAATCTCTCTTGGCTACTCCAAGAAGACGGAACACATGCTACTCAAACTATCTACCCTCCAACTAATCATTAGTCCATCAATGAGTCAACACATATGGTCTTCATCAACTGCCCACTTGCTACTCCTTAGTCCTTCAAGAACACAACACTTTGGGACTTCACACAATCTACCCACTAGCACTAATATGGTTAGCCACTACTCCATCATCACTGCTCTTATGGACTTCTGAAATTTCCCTCTTATCAACCATATGGCTCCTTTCACCAGCTGAACTAGGGCTCCCATTTGAATATGCCTCCTAATAGCCCATGATTCCTTCCATGAACATTATACTTGAGGTCTTGTGATTTTTTTTGTTCATTGCTCTGATACCATGCAGAAAATCCACAAAATTCTTATCTGCTAAAATAAGCAATCTTAAATAAATTTTCTCCTCACAAGCTCCACGCACAAACTCGTGCTTCCTATTGCTTGGTCTCACTAACTCTTGTTCACCAAAACAATGATTAAACTTGTGCCTTGATTCCTAACTTTTAAAGGCAATTTGAATGGTTAAAATTAGTGAGTTTCTAATTAAGGAGTTTTTTTTTGTGATTGATTAAGTTAGCATGAGTTAATTGTTCATGCAACTCGTCCTATTTCCAGTCAAACACTTGAAAATCAATCACTTGTGTTTTTCCTCGATCAACTCACACTAGAAAATAAAAAACTGGACTTTCAATTTCAACACGTCAGTTAATTGCAACCTAACTCGTCCTATGTTTTAGGGATATTCCTAAATATTAGGAACTCGTCCTAATTTATAGGGAACCTCGCGATTTTTAGGAACTCAAGCATGCACAAGAAGGAACTCGAATTTAACTCCTTATATTAAGGCACAAATCAAGGAGTCACTTTCTCGCTATTGTTTTCAACACAACACTTTTTTTTCACTAACGGTCATCATTGCGAGGACTCTCCCCACCAGCTTCGTTGTTCGTCTATTTGAAGTGTTTGAAAAGTTTCATGAATTCAAAGCATAGGTTTAAAATGCTACAGGAAGAAGGATCAAGACTCTAAGGTCCGACGATGGTGGGGAGTAGGTATCAAATGAATTAATTGACTTCTACATGGATGCTGGAATTAAGAGGGAGTTAATAGTTCCCTACTACCTCGAACAAAATGGAACTGTAGAAAGAAAGAATAGAACTATAATGGAAGTTGTCAAAGCTATGACACATGATCAAGAATTTCCAATGTTTCTTCGAAGTGAAGCTGCAAGAAATGTTATCTACTCTACGTTCAAAACAGGTGCCCAAATCGAATCTTGGACTATAACACCCTTGAAGAAGTCTTTGCAGGTGAGAGACCAAATGTTGAACATTAAAGAATCTTTGGTTGTCAAGTTTTTGTTCTTGTACCCAAAGAGAAAGGACAAATTTGGAACCATCTGGAAGAAAGGGGACTTTTGTTGGATATAGTGAGAATTTAGGGTATATATTCTAGGGCAACGATATATTGAGACCTACAGGGATGTTATATTTGATGAGGATGTTTTATTCTAGAAATCCAAGGGTTTACACTTGGAATCTGATGAAGTAAACACTGCTCAAAGAATGTGGAACCAAAGCCCCAGGAGCCTGTACCTATGAATGAAGACTCCCATGTAGAAGACATTGATCATGAACATGCTGAATCTACGAAATTTCCTCTTGTTGGGACAAGAAAGAGAACTGCCTAGTTAAAGAACTTTGAAGGAAGTTGAAGGTCATGTTGCTGCTCATGGGACTTTGACCCTGAGGGAAAGAAAGAAGCCAAAGAAGTACCATGGTTATGCAGCCTTGATGTGCAAGATCATTGAATCTGAGCCATCCTCCTATCAAGATGTTGTTGAAGAGCAAGTATGGAAATATGTGATGACTAAAGAATATCAATCTATATTGAAGAACGATGTTTGGGAGATCATGCCTAGACTTGGAGGGAAATCCATTGTATCTTCAAAATGGATCTACAAGATAAAACATGTTGCTAATGTAAGTGTGGAGAGACACAAGGCTAGATTTGTGTCTCATGGATTCTTCTAGAAAGAGGGAGAGGATTATGAAGACGTATTTGCTATTGTTGCCAGGTATGCATCTATTAGATCCATTATTGCTCTTGCATCTATTGCAGGTTGGAAGTTGCATCAAATGGATGTCAAAACAGCTTTTCTTAATGGTGTCATTGAAGAAGAGGTCTACATTGAACAACCTCAATGTTTTGAGGTCCACAATAGAGAGACTCATATTTGCAAATTGAAGAAGGCCTTGCATGGGTTGAAGCAACACTCATGCATGGTATTCCCATATTGATGGTTATCTATTGAGTTTGGGCTTCAGGAAGTGTGATGTTGATACGAATCTATATTTCAAAGTTGTTGATGGTGAACCCCTGATATTATTATTACATGTAGACGAATTGTTTCTAACAAGTGTTGAAGTATTGATTGTTCAATGTAAGAGGGAGTTCGTTTCTGAATTTGAAATGAAAGGTGTTGGCCTCATGCATTACTATTTGGGCCAAGGAAAGTACATTGTTTCGATTCATCAAAAATTTGGCATGATGGACCAAGCTCCTATGGTGACAAACTTGAAGAAGACCTGGGACAATGACTCAAAGTTGTTTGATCCCATATATATCAAAGATTTATTGGATCGTTGAATTATGTTGTGAATACCAAGATAGATATTTGTTATGCATTTAATACATGTAGTCAATTCTTGGTGGATCCTCATTGTGTACACTAGGTTGTAGCAAAACACATATTGAGGTACTTGCGAGGTAACACTAAGTATGGTTTGATGTATGCTTCTAATGGTGAATGGAAACTATATGGTTTCACTAATGCAGATTGGGTCGGTAGCTCTAATGATAGAAAGAGCACCTTTGGTTATTGCTTTAGCCTGAGCTCCACCATGGTTTCATGGTCTAGTAGGAAACAAACCTTTATTGCATTAAGTATAGCCAAAGTTGAATACGTTGTTGCTAATGTTGCCTACTACAAGGTTGTATGGTTTCAAAAATTGTTCTCTAACTTGTTTAATCAAATGTTAGAGCCGACTATTATCTATTGTGATAATCAAATTTGTGTGAGGTTCCTGAAGAACCCGGTGTTCCATGACAAATCAAAGCATATTGAAATTAAGTATCACTACATCCATAATATTGTCCAAAGAGGAGTTGTGAGGCTCAAATATATTCCTATTGATGAGCATATTACTGATGTATTGACGAAGCAATTGTCCCGGATGAAGTTTGGTTATTCCAAATAACAACTTGGAGTTGTTAAGAACCCCTCTAGGAGTGAGAGGAAGCACTAATTACATAGCATCATGGATAAACCATCACCCATAGGCTATGTGACGAGAGACATTGAGGTCTGGGAAATGGATTCCTCCCGTAGGTTGTGTGTCGAGAGACATTGTTGTCCGCAAGATGTATTGATGATTCCTCCCATAGGCTATGTACCAAAAGACATTGTTGTTCGAGAGATGCTTTGAGATGGATGCTATGTATCTTTCCTTATGATGAGGTCAAGAAAGAGAAACTTGGATTGTGTTCTCTTCCTTAGGCTGTGGGTCGAGGGACCTATGGACTAGTCAAGAAGATGGATCATGAGAGAGAATGAAAAACTACCTCCCTAGCTAAGAGGGAGTGTTGATATATAAGGTAGCTATGGTCGTCGTTTTTCATCAAAAACATGGAGAAGAAATCACCAAAAGGTTGGCTCCATAAGAGGTCATCAAGTCAACCCCACTAGGGCTAATTAGCCCTCATTTGACGCTTATTAATAAGTGATAATTGGCATCATTTCTTCCATCATCAAGCTCAACGATTCGGTCTACAATTACAAGAGAATTCAGAGTTTTATTACAAGCTTACTCACACGTGCAAAGAAGTTTTTCAAGGGATTTTTTTCACTGCAGTTTGACCTCCTTCAAGGGTTCATTGACACAGTGACTTGGGATCAGTTTTTATCTCTGTTTTGTGGATGCTCTTGTGGCCAAAAAATTTCAGGGAGACTCACTCTATGTTTTGACTTATTTCTAAAGTTGACTGAGTTGTTTGGGTATATACTTTGGGCAATTCTTTGGTAATTACAGTGGTGTCTTCAACCTTCTTCGATAGTAGCTTCAAGGCTACAAATCGGCCTTATGCAGACCTTTCTTGTTGAACAAAAGTGACATCTCTCTCATTATATGAACAAACTTGGGTAAGTACCTTATTGTTAATCATTTTGGAATTTTTGAAACATTTTTGATGTACTATTGATGGACAGAATCTCTCCCTCATAAGGAAAGAATTTTGGGTTTTGCCCTAGATGTGAACCTAATCTTGGTGTCTCTTGTCTCTTGTCTATTGTCTACTATGATTTCTATTTACCACTCTTGTTGAAGAGTCATTGGTTGAAGTTTTCCATGTATATCTACTTCTTGATGAAAGGATCAAGAAGAAATTGTATATATCAATAGAAGTAGTTATCAAACTATGAAAAACTATTCTAGTCTTTGCATCACTAGAATTTTAGCACCTTCCACATGACCAAGAACAAGGAATATTTCAGCCAATTGAAAGAAGAGGACATGCAGTTTCACATTGAGCTAGTAGATGATGGCAAGTACATGACTAGGGAAGTAGGTATTGTCAGTTTTGAGAGGGAGTATGGTAGCTCTCTCCGTCTCAAGAATGTTCTCCATCTTCCAAGCCTTAAGAAGAACCTTGTTTCTATTGGTACCCTAGAGGAAAAGGGTTGTGATGTCAATTTTAGCAAAGGTAAGGGTTACCTAAACCATTTAGCTTATGGAGACATGAAGCAAATTAGTGCGAGGATGAAGAATATTTACAAGTTGTGGTTTGATTCATACGCAGCCTTCAGTAGCAATGCATGAAGTGCACAGAGCAAAGACATGGGGGAACTTTGGCACAGACGCAAGGAAATTTGCATCATGGGGCATTGAAGATCCTTCGACAAATGGCCACAAGACTACCACAGTGCACGTTCGACCAACATGATGTGTGCAATGGGCGCACACATTGCAGGTATGCCAAGTCATCTTTTGAGGGTCGAGATAGCAAAGCCAAAGGGATTTTGGAGTTGGTACATTTAGATGTATATGAGCCTTAATATTCTCCACCACTCATGAGCAATACGTATTTTCACTTTCATAGATGACTATTCTCGAAAAACACAGATCTTCTTTATGAAGAAGGAGGAGGTCTTTTGCAAGTTCATCGAGTTTAAGGCCTTGGTAGAAAACCAAACCAGGAAGAAGATCAAAGCATTAAGTGACAATGGTGGGGAATATGTCTTCATTGCCTTGAGGGACGTGTGTGTGAGGGCATTAGGAGAGAGCTTACAACACCCGATAAACCTCGAAAGAATGGGGTACCTGAGAGGAAGAACTGCATCATAGTTGGAGCACCCAAGGCCATGTTGCATGACCAGGCGATACCCATGTTCTAATGGGTAGAGGCGTGCATTACTGCAATATTTCTACAAAACAGGGGTCCACACAGAGTGCTTGAATGAGTTACAGTGGAGGAGGCTTTCAAGGGCAAGAACCCTGATGTTTCTCACTTCCGCATCTTTGGGACAAAAGTTTACTTCCATGTGTCCAAAGAGACCAAGAAGAAGCTGGAACCCACAACTTAGAAGAGATTTCTTTGTGGGTTACAGTGAGACATCTCAGGGATGCAGGGTATATATACCATCACTCAAGAAGATAGTTATCAAGAGAGGCATGAGGTTTGAGGAGGATAGAGATTTGAGGGAATCCTTGGAGCGAGAGCAAGTTGGAGTACCTGAGGAGGAGCTAGTCACTCCCAAGCACAAGCCTCAGCCAATATTACACGTTGATTCTTAGCTAAGTGGCAAGCGAGTCACCCAGCAAAATGACCACGAGTCATAGCATGATAAGGAGATACGAAGATCAGTGGAGGCAGCCACTCAGTCAGTGACTCCCACCACAGGGAGAAAGAGAACTGAGTGGGTTGAGAGGTTAATTCATGTTAAAATAGGCAACTAGGGCCAAAATACATGTGGGTCTTCTTATTCATGGCAGCTGATATTTTTCTTGGATTCCTCTCATCGAGACGTGTAGGATTGATCTAATGATCATTCAATTTCCATAAGTATTCATGGAGATATGAATTTATTTGTGTTATGGGACAATTCATCAAGGTCGGTCAACAACCAGATTTCCCCCACTTGTGCTCAACATTTTAGTATAAAAGGAGGTGGCTTCTTAGTCATTTGAGTAACAAACATTTTCTCTTGTGATCTCTTCCTCTCCACTTGTTTTGGTCTTAATGGAAGGAAGAGTCACTAAGAGTATACGTTGCCATAGAATGAGTGCCCTAAGCATCTACGCTGTACTAATAGAGAATCCTGTAGGCTGTACTAATAGAGAATCCTATACGCTGTCATGAAATGAGCGTAATTCCTATACGTTGTTATGGAACCTAAATCCTATATGCTGTCATGAAATGAGCCTAAATCCTATTTGTTGTCATGGAAGGGATGCCTAAACTATACGCTGTCATCCTTATGTTAAATGTTGTCCAAAAGAAGTCTATATGTTGTCCTAAAAACAGAGAGCCGCAAAAGGGTATTGACTGCACCAATGCCTTGGGTTTAGTTGCAGTCATGACCATGTGTAAGGATGCAGCAACATGTTGATATTCTCGACATATCTATCTCAGTATAACAATGATCTAGCAGTAGTCATGACATATGTTGATCATGGTGAAGACTAGACGGTGAATCACAGACTATGTATATGTATATGTACCATGTGTAAGGATGCAGTAACAAGTTTATATTGTCGACATATCCATCTCAATATAACAATGATCTAGCAGCAGTCATAACATACGTTGATCATGGTGAAGACTGGACAATGAATAGAAAACTATGTATATGTATATGTATTACAGCGTTGCCATAACTCTAAGATGTACAAGAGATCATAGGCTTACCTATGAATGGAGATAGATAGTCTCAAGAGGTATCATTCGGATCTAGTATGATGCAGTCTTGATGTACTTTCAGGAATAGTAACGACCTTAGCCTTAATACAATACATCGTCACACTCTGTAGTAAGGCATAGGCACAAGATATGATCTTGGAGTTGAAGATCATGATTTCAATGAAGGTTACACCAGTGTTAATCTCTGAAACAGTGCAGCATAATGATGATGGACATGGTGATGGTGCAGCACAATGATGTATAGTGCAGCATGGTGCAACACAGTGATGATGGACATGGTGATGGTGCAGCATAGTGCATAGTGATAGTGGTGCAGCACAGTGATGCACATTGATGCATAGTGCAACATGGTGCAACACAATGATGATGGACATGGTGATGGTGCAACATAGTGCACAATGACAGTGGTGCAGAATAGTGATGTATAGTGCAGCAAGGTGCAGTGCAATGATGATGGACATGGTGATGGTGAAACATAGTGCACAGTGATAGTGGTGCAGCATGGTGATGCATGGTAAAGCATGGTGCAGCATAGTGATGATGGACATGGTGATGGTGCAGCATAGTGCACAGTGACAATGGTGTGGCACGGTGATGCATAGTGCAGCATGGTGCAGCGTAGTGATGATGGACATGGTGATGGTGTAGCATGGTGCAACACAGTGATGATGGACATGGTATGATGGTGTAGCATGGTGAACCAAAGTGATAGGTACAGCAAGGTGATGGAATCACCTAAGTCCAGATCAACTACCTCATGTGACATCTTCTTAGAGAAGATCTCTGCTCTTAATTTTGATAAGTCAAAATGTTGACTTCTAATGTATATGTATTATCTCTCTCTACTGAATTAGTGAAGAACACATAAGAAGTATTGATCAAGGGTTTCCCCACATTGGGGTTTGTCCTTGGTTGGCGCCACATCTTGTGTCCTCTTGTCCTGGCTTGTCTTCTGCAATCTATGTTTATGTTCTATCTACAATTTACTTTAATGCTGATGTGATTGCTAATCTGGAAAAGATATTGAGCTAACTGTAAAATTGAAATAAATTTCTCTAAGCATAGAACAAACCTAAAATTAACATGGTATCAGAGTTGAAGTGAAGACAAAGCCCAAGCAAGAGTGAAAGAGCAATCACCGAAGACCATTGGGAAAGGACAAAAGGATCAATAGGTTCCTCATCCCTCTTCAAATTCACCAAAGGTAAAGTCAAAGCAAAGAATATTATCAGAATGATGCAACGGAAGCTTTTGATGGCCTACCTAAAGATCACTTCAATGGAAAGTCCAATCTAAGGGTGGAAGGAAAGCCAGATGTCGTGTTTGTAATAAGCTTAGCCATTATGTTGAGGAGTGTCTGAATGGTAGGGACACATCACTTATTGAAGATGACAATCATTACAGGGACATCTTCAATGATCAGAGGAATGACGGGTAATGTAGGACATAAAGGGAATAGTCGACTCTTTAAAGAAAGCAAGGAACCTAGGCACTTCATTAGATAGAAGGATGCTCTCTCTAGAGATGGAAAAAATCGTGGTATTATACTTGGAGTTGATGCCACCTATATGAGAAAGGGTGTAGGGAACGTTACCCCTCAATTGAATGAGGGAAACTCAATTCATTTACAAGAATCTCTTTTATGTACTTGATCGCAAGAAGAACCTGGTGTCCATTTCATCAATGGAAGTCAAAGGTTTTAGGGTGGCTTTCATCAATGGAAAGGTACGTGTTTGAAAATAGAAATTTCAAAGATGCTTTTACTCATGGGTTCAGGGTTGGAAATTTGTATCAAGTTGCAAGATGGTCCATTGGGGATCATGTTGATTGACATATCTCATCTATAGCACCGAAAGTCTACTTTATGAGGTCCTACCCGATGTGAGTCAAATGGTGACAGGGATGCCTGAAATCAAAAAGAGCATGAAGGTACATGTCCGAGATGTACTAAAGGAAAATCTTATAAGGGGAACATTCCCCTCATGTAGTAGGTGCACAGGTTTGGAACAACCCGAGGGGTTTGAGATTCATGATCGGGAATCTCATGTATGCAGGTGGAAGAAAGCCCTCTATGGCTTGAAGAAAAACAACCCAGGCTTAGTATGAGAGGATTGATAGTTTTCTGATGAAGTTGAGATTCACTAGGAGTGACGTCGATCCAAACCATTGCTTGAAGGTTGTGGATGATAGACATCTCATACCAGCACCTTCTGAGGATGACCTCTTTCTGACAGGTTTAGACCCTCTCATTTGCAAAAGTAAGAGGGAGTTGGATTCCGGATTTGGAATGGTAAACTGCAAGCATATGACTACCTCGATGGAGCTTAACTTTCAAAAGTTATGTGGTAGTAATGCCGGACCATATTTGGGAAATGCCTCCGAGTTCATAAACTCATTTGCATTAGTGTTCTTAGTGAACTTCCATTCGAATATATGTTTTGCAGTTAGCATGTTGGGCTCATATTTGGTTGAGTCTCACTGGATTGGTGCCAAAGAATCCTTTGAGATATCTTCGGGGCACAATCTCTCATGTATTGAGATACACTGTCAGAAATGTGAAGTTGCATGATTATTTGAATGCTAACTGGGTAGGCAGTGTGGAGGATCACAAGAAGCACCTCTGAGAGCTGGTTCTCTTTGCGTTCTACTTCGATATCCTAGAAGAGCAGGAAGAAGAAGTTGGTTGCTAGAAGCACTACTGAAACTGAATACATAGCAACGAGTATGGTCTCGTGTGAAGCTACCTGGTTGTGGAAGCTCTTCAGTAAGCTGTTTGTACACATGATGGATACCACCATGATCTTCTATGTCAACTAGGGGGGATTCAATTGTTGAGGTATCCTTTATTATATGATTGCTCCAGCATATAGAAATCAGATACTATCTTATCTAGGATATGGTACGTCGATGAGCAAGGAGGCTCCAACGCATGGAGACTGATGTACAGGTCACAAACATTCTGTCCAAGCCCCGAGGTAAGGTCAAATTTGTGACATTCCCAAACGACTTGGAGTCATTGAGAGACCCTCTTATCATTTATGAGGGTCCTGCATGATGCATGCATTGAGCTCTAGGAGCTCCGGGGGGCTTGGGGTCTTTCTTAGAGAAACAAGGGACCATAGGGTGACTCAACCTCCCCTAGTGGTGTGTTGTGTACAAGGTGAAAGGTTCAGTCATCCCCTGTGATACCCCGTGGCGACTTATGGACAGGATGAGTGGTTCTCCTGTCGAGGCATCCTACCCATGTAATCTTGCACTCATGGGAAGAACCTCTCATCTAGCCAATGAGCAAGGAAATGGGGTTAGGGACCATAGTAGTATTATCGATGGATGCATCATTATATCTACTGTACTCCCTATGCTAGGATGACCTCCATTGATCTGGGATCATTGTGAGTGGTTTCAGACACTCTCTTTTGATATTGATTTGGGATTAATTGGAACTGACTTCGGGCCAGTAAGAGTGATATGAATCACTCTCTTAGAACTGATCTAGGATCAGTAAGAGTGGTATGACACACTCTCTTCATATGGAACTAACTTCGAGTAAATAGAGAATGGTATGAGACATTCTCGATCAATTCTTCTTCTTCATGGTTCAGCAGAGCATAGCAGTGTAGGGCACTGATGGAAGAGATAGTACAGTCTGGAAGATAGATTGGCAGATGGAGTTCTCCCTAGTTGAGAGGGAGTGTTAAAATTGGCAATTAGGGCCAAACTCCATGTGGGTCTTCTTATTCACGGTAGCTGATATTTTTCTTCGATTCCTCTCATCGAGAGGTGTAGGATTGATCTAAAGATCATCCGATTTCGATAAGTATTCATGGAGATATGAATTTATTTGTGTTATGGGACAATTCATCAAGGTCGGCCAGCAACCAAATAGCCCCCACTTGTGCTCAACGTTTTAGTATAAAAGGAGGTGGCTTGTTAGTCATTTGAGTAACAAACATTTTCTCTTATGATCTCTTCCCCTCCACTGTTTGGGTCTTAGTGGAAGGAAGAGTCACTAAGAGTATGCGTTGCCATAGAATGAGTGCCCTAAGCATCTATGTTGTCCTAATAGAGAATCCTATACGCTGTCATGAAACGAGCCTAATTCCTATACGTTGTTATGGAACCTAAATCCTATATGTTGTCATGAAATGAGCCTAAATCCTATACGTTGTCATGGAAGGGATGCCTAAACTATACGTTGTCATCCTTATGTTAAACGTCGTCCAAAAGAAGTCTATACGTTGTCCTAAAAACAGAGAGCCACAGAAAGGTATTGACTGCACCAATCTTGGGTTTAGGCGTAGTCATGACCATGTGTAAGGACGCAACAACAGGTTGATATTCTCGACATATCTATCTTAGTATAACAATGATCTAGCAACAGTCATGACATACGTTGATCATGGTGAAGACTAGACAATGAATAACAGACTATGTATATGTATATGTATTACAGCCTTGCCACAGGCACAGGCACAAGATATGATCTTGGAGTTGAAGATCATGATCTCAATGAAGGTTACATTAGTGTTAATCTCTGAAACAGTGCAACATAATGATGATGGACATGGTGATGGTGCAGCATAGTGCACAGTGACAATGGTGCAACACAGTGATGTATAGTGCAACATGGTGCAACACAGTGATGATGGACATGGTGATGGTGCAACATAGTGCATAGTGATAGTGGTGCAGCGCAGTGATGCATAGTGCAACATGGTGCAGCACATTGATGATGGACATGGTGATGGTGTAGCACAATGATGATGGACATGGTGATGGTGCAACATGGTGCAACATGGTGCAACACAGTGATGATGGACATGGTGATGGTGCAGCATGGTGCACAGGGGCAGTGGTGCATCACAGTGATGTATAGTGCAACATGGTGCAGCACAATGATGATGGACATGGTGATGGTGCAGCATAGTGCACAGTGATAGTGGTGCAACACAGTGATGCATAGTGCACAGTGATAGTGGTGCAGCACAGTGATGCATAGTGCAGCATGGTGCAGCACAATGATGATGGACATGGTGATGGTGTAGCATAGTGCACAATGACAGTGGTGCAGCATAGTGATGATGGACATGGTGATGATGCAGCAGAGTGCACAATGACAGTGGTGCATCATAGTGATGCATAGTACAACATGGTGCATCACAGTGATGATGGACATGGTGATGGTGCAGCATGGTGCAACACAGTCATGATGGACATGGTGATGGTGCAACATGGTGCAACACAGTGATGATGGACATGGTATGATGGTGCAACATGATGCAGCAAAGTGATAGGTACAACAAGGCGATGGAATCACCTAAGTCTAGATGAGCTACCTCATGTGGCATCTTCTTAGAGAAGTTCTCTTCTCTTAGTTTTGATACGTCAAAATGTTGACTTTTGATGTGTATGTACTATCTCTCTCTCTTCTAAACTATTGAAGAACACATAAGAAGAATTGATTAAGGGTTTCCCCACATTATGATTTGTCCCTGGCTGGCACCACATCTTGTGTCTTCTTGTCCTGGCTTGTCTTCTGCAATCTATGTTTATGTTCTATCTGCAATTTACTTTAATGTTGATGACATTGCTAATCTAGAAAAGATATTGAACTAGCCGTAAAATTTAAATAAATTGCTCTAAGCATAGAACATACCTAAAATTAACAATTCAAGAGGTCGATGAGCGAGTTAAGACTCCTAGCTTTGTGTTCAGGAAGAGCAAGAAACCACAAAAGTACATCATATATATGGCAATAATGATTGAGATGTTAGACACAAAGACTTCTTGTTATGAGGAAGCAACCTCTCAACAAGTTTGGCGAGATGCCATGGTGGAGGAATATTCCTCCATCATGAAGAATGATGTCTAGGATATTGTGCCACTACCAAAAGGCAAGTCAGTATTAGGCTCACACTAGGTGTATAAGGTGTGCAAAGGTAAGTTTGTGGCTGAGGGCTTCTCGCAGGTTGAGGACATCAACTATGAGGAGACATCCGCTCAAATGGCACGTTATTCATCCATCAAGATGATTCTGGCACTTGCAACTCAAATGGGGAGGAGTATCCACCAGATGGGCGTGAAGACAACATTCCCTGACAAGGTGGTTGAGGAGGAGACTTATATGGAGCAACTAGAGGGGTTTGAGACCTTCAGAAAAGACACACAAGCAGGCTCCGAGAGCATGGTACACTTGTAGTGATATCCACCTTCAGTGATAAGGCTTCACTAAGAGTGAGGGAGATGCCAACCTGTACTGCATCACGATTGGAGAGCTTTCGCTGATTATAGTGTTATATGATTATGATCTTATTTTGACTAGATCAAACACCTTGATTCAGGACTGTAAAGCAAGCCTTGCAAGGGAGTTTGAGATGAAGGGTATAGGGCTTATGCATTATTTCCTCGAGCTGGAGGTGTGGCAAGTTGATTGGGAAATCATCTTGGGGCAGGTAAAGCACACTATAAAGATCCTCAAGAGGTTTCAAATGGAGGATTGCATGCCCATGACCACACCTATAGTCACAAAATGGAGGAAGGTGGGACGCTAGCAAAGCAAACCAAGTAATACTACAGTGTACAGGCAACTCATCAGGTCATTGATGTACTTAGTCAACACATTGCCTGACATATGTTTTGTAGTGAACCAGTTGAACCAGTTCATGATGGATCCTACGAGAGTTCGATGACTTGCTATGAAGCATGTTTTGAGGTATCTCAGAGGTATGATATATTGTGGATTATGGTACAAACAAGTTGATGTAGTGAGGTTTTAGGGCTTCACTGATGCAGATCGGGCAAGGAGTTGAACAGATCGAAAGAGTACTTCACGTTGTCTTCAACATTAGGTCAGCAATTATTTCCTAGTTCAACAAGAAGTAGAGATTAGTTGCACTCAGTTCAACAAATGCCAAGTACTTGGCTACCAGTTTGGCAATATGTGAAGCTATCTGGAAGAGGAAGTTGCTTGTGGGACTTTTTAGGTAGGGGATGTAGCCTACTATGATACATTGTGACAATCAAAGTTGCATTAAGCTTTATGTGAATCCAGTGTATCATGATTGCTCCAATCATATCAAGATCAAGTATCATCATCTCAGGCTCAATGCAGAAAGTAATAGGGAAGCTACCATACATTCCAACAGAAGAGTAGATAGTAGATATCTTGACCAAGGCACTGGTAAGAGGTAGTTTCGTATATTTCAAAGTTGGGAGTTCTATAAAATCCCTTCCTCACTAAAAGAGGGAATGTCAAAAATGTAGCAATGGAAGGTCTTTTGGCTTGTGCCTTAGCCAGTGAAGACCACAAATTTGTCTTTATCTAACATGAGAGTGAGTTCATGAGATAGACTTCAATTATAATGAATTGATTTTCAATTTATTAGAATGGTCATGTTTTCATGCGTATTGTTGGAGCTTCAGTTAAGTGGAGTCTTCTTCAGTTAGACTACAAGACGAGGTGGAAGTGACAAGTTCAATTAGAACAATTTAAGACTTCAGTGTTCATTGGAATGAGAATGAGTTAATACTTTCGTGTTGATTAGAGAGAGAATGAATTGAGTTCTCAGTTAACTAGCAATCACAATTGAAGGAAACTCGAGTGAACTGCTAATCGAACTAGGCATCCTTGCACGGTTTGAATTCTATCTATAAAGAGAAGGACAAAGACACAAATTCATAGATCATTCTTTGTGTGTGGAGTGCACATAATTGACAAGCAATTATGCATTAGGAAACAAGAGATTGTGCACAAGGAAATAGGGCTCAAGTGCACAAGGAATGAGGAGCCCATGTGCGCTAGGAAATAAGCGCTTGTGCGCAAGGAAATAGGAACTTGTGCGCAAGGATTTAGGATCCTAGTGTGTAAGGATTGTGGAGCTAAGGAGATTAGGATTGGCAGAGCAAATCAAGGCTATTAAACAAGGCAACAATTGTGTGCAAGGTTGAGATCAAGTAGTGATCAAGGCAAGCCGAGATCAATTATAGAAGTTCAGATTGTGAGGAGAAGCCTAGCACTTTCTCAGAGATAGAATGTTGGTTGTAGTTGTAGCATGAATTGTAATAGATCGATTTGCTCAAGAACAATCAATAAAATACCACAACAAAGAAAGCAAGTTTTCCTTTTTTGGTTTCCTAGGTAGAACAAGCATGTCAATTTTTTGTCCATGTTTTTTTATCTCTAGTGTTTTTCCGTTTCTTATAGATTGTTAAGAGACTTTGTATCTTGGTGAAAGTAAACTTGGTTTCAGTTTTCAGTAATTCATCCAAGTGGTTAAAGAGTTTCGTGAAAATGAAAATAGTATCAGAGTAGAATTCTGCATAAAAACTAGCACCAGAATTGTTAAGTCAGTGAAGGGCACAAATCAGTCAGCATGCTTGTGCTAGAATATTGAAGAGTAGTTTTGGATAAGTAGTATGTCATTCCAAGGACTAAGGACAAATCATTTTTTAGAGGGAACCTTTAACTTCTGTTGATGGAGAGAGTGGATCTCAATGGTGTTGGAAGATAACGGGGTGCTAGAATTTGTGGTGAATCAAATAGTTCCAACTGCAAATCCCGAAGAGTTGATCTAGCATAACAAGAATGACACTAAGGTCGGGCGGATCATTCTTCATCAGGACCAAAGCCCATATTATCCCTCATCTCCATGGGAAGAAGACAACATATGAGATGTGGAAACTCATCTTGGACTTGTATCAAAGTATTAGTGATGTCAGGAAGCTTGCATTGAAGGAAAAGCTAAGACATATCCAGTTGAGCAAAGGAGAGCCCATCATTACATACCTTTCCAAGATCATTCAGGTTCAATATAAGCTAGCCAGTGTTGAAAATGTAGTAAGTAAAGGTCTTTTGACTTGTGACTTAGCTTGTAAAGACCTTAATTTATCTTTCTCTCGGCATGAGTGTGAGCTCATGAGTTAGACTCCAGTTACAATTAGTTGATTTCCAGTTTACTAGAATAATCATCAAGATGACATGCATAGATTGGAGCTTCAATTAAGTGGCGTCTTCATCAGTTTGATTATAGAACGAGCTGGCAATTACAAGTTCAATTAGAGTAAGTTAGTTCGTGAAAACAAGTTAATACTCCAATTATTGATTGGAGAGAGAATCAATTAGACTCGGTTAACTCGTCAATAAAAAATTGAGTTTCTATATTGAGCTAGGCCCCACACATGCTCAAATTAGGTCTATAAAGAGGAGAGGATGAAGGCATGAGAAATCATAGATTTTTTTCACAAGGTTTGTGATATTATCCTTGATTGTGTCCTAAGGAATAAGATATTGCAGGTGCGCAAGTATTTAGGATATTTTGCATAGAGCTTATGTCCTAAGGACTAGGAAGTCACAAGTGCGCAAGAGAATAGGAGGAATTGCACTACAAGGTAGGAGCCAAAATTGCGTAAGCAAATAGGGTTAAATTTGTGCTAGGATTACGAGGCCTCATGTGCGTTGGGAAATAGGGACCTAGTGAACAAGGATTTAGGAGGCTTATAATGCACAAACATCAAGTAAGAGAGAGCAAGGTTTGCAGAGAAAGTCAAGGAGGCAACAAAGGACCAATTGCATGCAAGAGAGCCGAGATCAATTGTATTAGCTGAGATTTGTGTGAATAAACATAATGCTCTCTCAGAGACAGAGTGATTTGTAATAGATCCAATTGCTCAAGAACAATCAATAAAAATACCACAGCCAAGGAAGCAAGGTTTCCCTGTTGGATTTCCGAAGTAAACAAGCATGTAACTTTGTGTGATTGTTTTTTTATCTCTGATGTTTATTTTTCTACTTATAAGTTGTTAAGAACTCTATATCTTAGTGAAAGTAACATGGTATCAGAGTAAAGATTAGTTTAAAGACCAGCGCCAAATTGACCATTTAGTGGATAGTGTAGATCAACCAGAAGGCTTGCGCTAGAGTTTGAAGAGTAGATCAATGCTTTGGATAGAGTTGGCATTCGAAAGACTAAAGTCAGATCACAGTTTAGAGGGAGCCTTGATCTTCTACTCATGGAAGGAGAAAATATCAGTGTTGTTGGAAGATAATGGGGTGCTCGAGTTTGTGAAGCAGCAAATAGTGCCACTTCAAGATGCCCAACAGTTGATCCAACATAACAAGAATGACATTGAGGCAACAAGGATCATTCTTGAGGGAATCAAACAACATATTTACCCTCATCTCCATTCATTGAACCAACATAGCCCAAAAATGTGAATTGGACCAGAAACTTGTTGAAAATGTAGAAGTGGAAGGTCTTCTAACTTGTGGCATAGCCAATGAAGACAAAAATTTTGTCTCCCTGGCATGAGTGCACGTTCATGAGATAAACTTCAGTTACAATGAGTTAATTTCTAGTTTACTGGACTGGTCATCATGTTTTCATGCTAAAACTGGCAAAAACACTTCAGTCTTTTTTCTCTTGGATTGACTAGAAAATTGGGGCATTAAGAATTGAAATTCTATCCACTGCCACTATTGTTTTATTTTGTATCTAATAACAACCTTGAGGCAAATAAATAACTATGCAACTTCATAAAAATTTGAAATTTTGAAATATCACACCCAGAATAGTGAATATTTTTTACATGGGGATCCACGTTGAGTGCAAACATGTAGATAGACGGGTTGTGCATGAGAAATGAGATCTGATTTGGTTTGAGGGGCTTACGGATGTTGAAGTGCCTCGAATCCCTGGCAGGTCCTCGAACTTTCTAGAATCGAAAAAATGCATTTTGAGATGTGAACCCAATCATGCATGGATTTAGGAGGCTATTGTTGCTAATTTGAAAAATTCTCTTAGGATAACAACATTCTCCGTCACAAGCTTCATCAAAATGTTTAGCTTCAGCAAGCTTACTTGACAAGTTGTCTTCATGCAACACACAAGATGATGACGAGTAGGAAGAGTCCTATGTGTTGAGAATGTCTTCAGCATGGACAACCTAACTACCTTGTCTCAATCGAGGAGATAACTCATTAGATGAAGAAAAAGAGAATAGGGGGTATCTCCATCGCATGTAGATGCATTGTGAATGGTAGGACACACGAGGAAGTGAGGTGTAAAGGATGTTTTGATATGGATGTCTACTTTGACTGGTGTGCATTCCAAATATGAGTTAGAGTGTACATGAGAGAAAAAAAGATCACATGACGTGCTTGGGTGTTCATCACAACAAACATAAGCATGTGAGTGATGACAACCCAAGACTTGAGGTTGATTGAAACATTAATTGTGCATGATGTTTCACCAAGATTCATGGATTGAGAATCAATCAATAATGGGAGTTCAATGTTTTGATGTGAACCATTTTGAAACATAGAAGAGGAATTTATTGAGTCTTCCTCTTCTTTCTCCTCCGCCTATATAATGAGACTGCCTTGCACATTACTTCAATTTGAGCCAATAGCTTGAGAATCAAGGGTGCGCGCAGATAGCTTGTGAAGCGGATGGTTCAAGTGAGTCATGGTACAAGGAGTCATGGCTTGTAAATGATGGAGGATGGAAGAGATGCAAATTAGACTTGAGACTTGGGTTACGAGCAATTATGTCCTCTTGTGGATTGGAGGAATGAGTCTTCGCCATAGGCTTTCTGAGCCATTTAGGAATTTCCTCCATTGGAGAGGGAGACAGCTGAGAAGATGGGTTGGGAACATGCTGCATAGATTTCTTAGCTTTGCGACCACTGTGAGGGGGTACCCGCTGCACAAATTTCTTAGCTTTCTGACCACTACGAGGGGGAACCTACTTTGGGACCAGAAAGGGAGGAGGATAGGGAAAAAACAGGGTGTTAGGGTCCTCCTCTGAAAATTGAAGGGCCTCACGGTTCGCAAGAGTTGAGGGAGAAGGGAAATAAGAAGGTTCACTGTGTCGGGAATCATGAACTAGGTGTTTAAGCTCCTGGCTCAAGAATTTCATGATAGAGGTGAAGGAAGTGGGTAGCAAAGTCCTTAACTGATTCACCAGGCTTCATTCTTAAATGAGAGACTCTTTCATAGACATCTTGGTGGTTACACTTATCAAAGGCTTGATGGAGCTCCTTCAGGAGAGTGAGAAGGGAATGGATGGAAGCAGGTGGTAGGGTATGACACCACCGATTAGCACGACCTTCAAGGGTGAGGAAGAAAATTACACAAACAAGCTCATCACTATCGATTTCACGAGATTTGCAAAAATGAAGAAAATCAAGAATGTGCTCGGTTACTGACGTTCTGTCCTCACCATCAAACTTTAACAAGGATAAGTGATTGACAAGCTCATCGAGGATTGATAGTTGATTAAGGAAGAAATGAGAGAAACACCTTGTAAGCACTAATTATGTATGATCCATTTGGTAAGAGATTCAAACCCGATGTAATGGGCTCAACTTGTCATCTGCCCCTCCTTCTAGCGCCAAAAATGTTGACTGTGCTGGACCCACCAACATTTAGGGGATCTCCCCAGTATGAAGTCCCAACTAGACCTCACACCATTTGATGGACTCCCATCTGGTACGATGGCATGGTTTCCATTATCTTAAATATATGCCTTAGCTCTTTCTTGTCAGCACATGAGAGTGGTCTGCTTTGTCTTTGAACAATGAGGTTCGCGTGCCTAGTGAGTGCTAGTGTTACTTGTGTCAAGGTTCTTTCATCATAGAGGGATAGGGTGGAAGTGAGTCTCTAGTCGAAAGGGAGGAGTCCCAACTCTATTAGAAACACACAACATGACAGGTCATGCGCATCTTCTAGAGGAGTAGTCCACATGAATGCGGCAATCACAACACACAATAAGGGATACCATGTGCAACACTCAATGGAGTAGTCCGTGCTAGTGTGACGGTCATTATAACAAGTTTATGGGAAAGGTTATGTTTGATGTTCGGTGAGGTAGCCCATGTAAGTAAGACATTGTTAACAACTTATACAACAAATCTTCATAAACATATGTATTAGAGCAACTGAAATAATTTAATTGTTTTAACACAGGTTAAAGCAACATGTATTACAAGTTTTCCAAGATTAGTCTTACAAAAAATTACAATACATGTGTGAAAATGTGCTGGCCTGTTATCAGGCTTCTGAATTAAGTGAAAGTTCCAAGACACATCAATACACTATACATCACTAACCCCGTAAGAGGGGCACTGGAGCCACTGCTCGCTCCTCAAAGAAAATATTACAGACTCTCAAGGCTATGTGGGAGGAGCCATGGTGAAAAGTTTTTTGCATGTACAAATGAGGAGTATTTATAGCCAAGGGTAAAACTGGCCCTTCTAAGTGTTCGACTTCCCTCATGGCTATTTGAATTTCACGAATTTACAGATTTACATGAATCTGGATTTACATGTGGGTCTCTTGGACTTCCACATTACATTACATCGATTTACAACAATATGGCCCACAATAGTGATCTGGCTGAGATGACTCATGACACAACTCGACATGATAGAGCTGGTGTGTTCATGCTACTACAGGTGTGCATGTTGAGATGCAGTGCTGCTGAGTGATGGATGTCCTCTTGATGTATCATAGCTTCACCTTTGCATGGCAAGGTGTACAGAGTCTTCAATGGTCTTGGTGTTTGCTTGATGTTGCATGTGCATGTCACTCCTTCCCTTGTAATTTGGAATGCTTCACGTGTTCATTTTTTCACGAAAAAATTTCCTCGCGTGCACTTTCTGTTCGTGAAAAAATACCCTCGCATGCATTGTCCATTCATTCATTCACAAAAAAATCTCCTCGCATGTGCTCTCCTTGTTCATCTCGTTCATCGTTGCGTCATATCTCATCCATGTGCCTGTATCTGCAATCACTCATGATGAGATGACATCAAATCCATAAATATCCTAGTCTACCATCATGCATTATCATTTTATTTCAGATGCAGGTCACCAGGAGAGAGGACAAGGTTATGAAACTGCGTAGAAGTCACTGGGAGACTGAGATGGACAATCCGGATGAGCAGTGATTTTCTGAGGTATATTGCTTGACTAGCGAGGAAATATGCGTAATGTTTTGAGGGAAGAGGTGCAGGCGGCAGAGGGGCTTGGCAGCAAAAACTGTGCAATTCCTCTAGGGATCTGGCAGCGGGCTGTAGGAGGCTTGCCGGGAAAAAATGTGCATTTTTTTTAGTGAGATGGCAGCGGGCTAAAGGAGTGTTGCTGGAAAAAACTAAATAATTGATGGGAGGCTGGCATGGATTTTCTGAGTTCAGCAAGATGCTGGGAAGTTGGGGGACTACTCAGGAAAGTTGCACAATTTTTTGAGTGAGAAGCAGGTCGGCTGACTGGGTGACTGGCTGGAAAAACTACGTAATTTTTTGAGGGAGACAGTGGCAGACACTAGGTGTCTAACCAGCATGTCTGCACAATTTCTTCAGTTAGCAGAGATTGGCATGCTTTGCAACTTTTGCGCAATTTTTTGGCGGAGTGAAACCCGAGGTCTCTACCTGGTAAAACTATCCAGTTGACCAGGCGAAGGACTGGTTGATTTGTTTGTGGGAAACATAGATTGAAATGGCTTGCTGAGAAATTTCTGTGTTGTTCTGGGTGATGGTTGGTTCGGTCGATCCTAAGATTGTGCAGTGCAGGCTACCTAGGAGATAGCCTCAAGCTCTGTGCAATTCTGGGCAGCAGTACATGTTCATTGAGGGCTGAAACTGCGTGATGCACCTCATTGAGGGTCCAAATATTGGAGGGTGATCTGGTCATTAGAACTTCAACAAAATGTCTAAGTGTGTGAGCGAGTGGACTTGTGCATATGTGACCTTGCAAACACACACTCAACATGACTCGAGGTCAAGATGCCTCAAATAATCAAGACAACATATACTCAGTGTGACTGACTGATGGTGTGAGCGACAAGCGTGACAGTTGTGATAGATCATTGAACAACCATGAAGACGCTTGCACGACAGCTCATACAACTTTGTGTGTGAGTGCAACAGATGTTTACATAGCGAATACAACTTGTGCACATGAAGCGGGACCTTGTGCATGACCAAAACATGACTACAAGTGTGACATTGTGACCAACATGCAAAAAGTTGTTCGTTGAACGGTTAAGTGAGGAGGGTGCAAAGGTTCAGCAAGAGCTCACGGGATGAGTGCGAGTGCTTGCAAACATCAAGGAAAAACCTAAGGAAGGCTCTGAAATTGAATGCATGCCAACATTTTGGAGGGTGTTGCAGCCGCTACAACATGTTTTCCACCTAAAAGTTCTGAATTGCTTAGAACAAATCCCCCATACTCTGCTTCTATTTTCCCTGTGACGTCAAGACAAGTCATTTCCATGATTACTTGCCTATTGGGTTATCAAACAAACTAGTGGGTAGATGAGGTAGTGTTAGGGTTTTTATTAGTATTTCAGTTGGTTAGAAGCCTTCAATTCTTTTTAATTATGGTAAATTCTTATCAGATGTTATACATGAGCTGTTTCTCAAGTTTAAAGTTGAAGGTGAATTCAAACACCAATTAGTCTTAGTATATTTTATGTTATTCTATCAAGCAGATAGTTTGAAGTTCTAGTTACGAAAGATGGATGATCAAGAAATTCCATTATCAATCATTCACTGGACTTATTTAGTCATAAGGAATTCATAAGATTATTCATTCAACGATTTTGTGGATCAATTTTTACGTACATCCTTGTGTCTACTTAGCAGTGATGCACCAAGGATTTCACTAGAAATCAATAAAGTTTTGCATCTTTCAGAACAGGCTAAAGTTGGAGACTGGTGTCTCTACCAGAACTATACAAAGATTCAAATCTATGGGTGTGAGCTTCCTCCCTCTAGATTACAATTTTTTGTACCAATAAGGATTTTCACTTTGGAATACACTAGAAAAATGTTAAACATGGATGAATTACATTTTGTATCAAATAAAAAGAAAGTATAATTTGAATTGAAGACACATGTTGGGCCTTATATTGTAAATACTAGAGAAGCAACAAAGGAAGTGGAGTAAATATTAAAGTAGATGAAATTGAAACTAAGATTCACATGGCCTTATGATCCATTAGGGATAATTTCAAAGCTGAGATTTGAGCAGAAGACCACTCCATATGCACATACACCTAGGACAAAGATAGAGTAGTATGTTAATCAAGAGCAGTGGACAGAGAACACACTACAAGAGACTGAAGAGTAAATTGGCAGTCAATCATCTCTTCAAACTCCTATTCCAAAATACAAAGAAATCAAGAAACCAAGGGAAAGTATGTCCCCTATAGATTTAGAAGCACAAGTTGTAGACTTCCATGTCTTCAAGAGGAGAAAGAAGGATCCAAATACGAATGCTGAGTCTGATACTAAGAGTGATACTTAGGTAATAAACATTCAATAAGAATCCTTAGAAGAAAAGGATTCACAGGAGAAAAATATAATGGTTCTGATAGGTATTCCCACCACTTCCTTCCCATATGTTTAGGAGAGAACTGAGTCACCTATGTCTTCTACATCACAGATTCTAGTTCAGCAGAATATTTTTCTTAGATATAGGGAGATAAAGAAGAAGAATGAAGCTTTGAAGGCTTCAACATATTCAAAATTCTGGAAACAATTTTCCACCACTCAACTGTTGGGTGTGTGTTATATTATTTCCATGACTTCCCCAGTAGTTTTTCATAATGGGTGAACCTACCTATGGTTTTGTGCCTAGTTTTTTCACATGGTTTGGGCATGATGTTTTCTGCCCATGGTATTTTGTAGATCTGGTCAAGGGAACTATGGTTATGTTCTAATCCATGGTTAATGGATTGGGGTTTATGGATGCTTTGGCATATATGTGTGTGTGTGTATTGTAACATTGAAAGGAATATAATGAAAAATAAATTTGGTAGTCCCGACTTTGGGATCGAGGGGAAAATCTTTTTGCATATCTATTTTATGTTTTATGCTCTCGGCATTGTTTATTTTAGGTTTTTAGAATTTGTATGTAGGTAATTTTTGTACAAGTTTAAAACCTACGTCTCGTATCAGAGCTATTTCGGCTTTAAGGAGATGCCTTTTCTACTGAGGGGTTTTTCTCAGGCCTGTGGTAGACCCTATTTAATGGGAGATCTGTGAGATCAATTCTTGTGGTGAAATAAGATGGTGAGTAGTGGAAATATAAAGATCGATAAATTTATTGGTCAGAGTTTTGAGTTGTGGAAACTCAAGGTTGAGGATCTGCTAGTGGATAAAGATCAGTGGCTCGCGGTAGATACAAGTACTAAACCAACAAAAATGTTAACTGAAGATTGGAAAAATTTTGATCGGAAGGAAAAGAGCACAATATGGTTGTGTACCTCAGATTTAGTATTGTTGAATGTATCATGGGAAGCTTTGGCGAAAGCTTTGGGGGACAAGTTAGGCACTTTGAACCAATCTAAATCTCTTGTGAATAAAATTTTCCTACGAAAAATATTGTATAAACCAAGGATGAAGGATGGAGATTCGGTGACAAAGCATTTGAACTCCTTTAATACTATGGTAAGCCAATTTTTATCTATTGATATACAAATTTACGATGAAGATAAGTACATCAGTTTGTTGTGTTCTCTACCAAATTTGTGGGATAGTATTGTTGTTGCAATAGGTAGCAATGTGACTGCCTTGCATTTTGGTGAAATAGTCTCATCCTTGCTGTCGGAGGAGATGAGACGGAAAAATATGGAGGGCTAGAATGGTGATTCCTTTTCTATACGAGGACGGTCCCAGAACAAAAAAAATAAAAAAATCCTCGTGCGGGAGAGATAAATCTTTAACAAAACCTGTAAAGTTGTGATGGAAATGCGGAAAGGAAGGGAACTTCAAAAAGGACTGTAGATCTAAAGCTCCTAAGAAAGGAAAGGGATTTGATGATGCTCCTTCTATAGAGGCAAAAACCACCTTAGATGAAGGAGGCAAGTCTGATAAATATGATGGTGTTGATGTCTTCTTAGGGGATGATAGGAAGGATGGAATCATGGATCATGGAAGAGTCAAGTTGAAGTTGCAAGATGGAAGGATTAGAAGACTTCTAAGTGTTCTGCATATTCCTGCATTGGCCATAAATCTAATTTCTATAAGCAAGCTGGATGATGCATGTGTAATAACAATGTTCGAGAAAGATACCTGTAGGATGGTTCGCGGAGCACTGGTACTGATGAGGTGATTTCAGATTGGAACTCTATAAAAGCTTTAGGGTAGCACTATTATTAATGGGTACAATAGTTCTGTGGTTCCTGAAAGTGGCTAGTGGTCTCTCGAGAAAATACCATGTTATGGAATCAAAGGCTTGGACGTATTCGAGAGAAGGTTCTTCGAATACTTCATGGTAATGGTATGGTAGAAGGTATGTATAATTTATCTCTGGATTTTGATTTTTGTGAAAATTGTGTATATGGGAAGCAAAATCAGGTGAGTTTCCCCTCTAGTGCTAAGAGGGCGAAACATGTATTAGAGATTGTGCATAGTGATGTGTTTGGACCTATGTTGGTTCCATCACTAGGTAATTCTGTGTAATATGTATCATTTATAAATGACTTCTCAAAGAATACATGGATATATTTCTTCAGGAAGAAATCTAAGTCTTTGATAGGTTTAAATAATTTAAGGCTCTCGTGGAAAACCAAACAGAGAAGAAGATGAAGGGGTTGAGGATAGATATCGGTGGAGAGTTTTACAAGAAGGAATTTGGAGATTTCTATAAGAAGTGTGGTATATCATGACAAAAGACTACTCCATACAAACCTCAAAAAATTGGAGTTGCAGAAATAATGAACATGACATTGATGAAAAAGGCAAGAAGCATGCTTAGTGGTGCTAGGTTAGGGCAAGAATTCTGGGCAGAGGCGGTAGAGACTTCATGTCACTTGGTCAATAGATCTCCTATATCAGTGTTGGAGGATAAAACTCCACAAGAGGTATGGAATGGTAAGAACCCCTCTCATTCACATCTGAGGGTATTTGGATGTGATGCATATGTATATGTTCCGAAGGAGAAAAGAACCAAGTTGGAAAGTAAATATGAAAGGTACATATTTATTAGGTATAAGTATGGTTTAAAAGGTTATAAGCTTTGGAACCCAGAAACAAGGAAGGTTGTGTACAACCAAGATGTGGTGTTTAGAGAGGGGAACATGTTATTAAACATGTAGTCCTACCAATGGAAACTAAGCATATAGAGTTTGAGCTAAAGGAGGAATGATTTGACTCTACAACAGAAGAGGAATCAGAAGATGAAGAGCCACAAAATCCATCTGTGAGAAGATCAGTTCAAGAAAGAAGGAAACCATAAAGGTATAGTTCATCTGATTTTTGTTCAATTTTTTATTTATCTATTACTGATGATGATCCCAAAACTGCTAGGGAAGCAGTAGATCCAGAGGATGGAAAACTCTGGAAAGAGGCCATGGTTGATGAAATGACATCTTTGCACAAAAATGAGGCTTTGGATCTGGTGGATTTGTTAGCTGGAAGGAAACCCATTGGAAGAAAATGGGTGTTTAAGAAGAAGATGAAAGCAGAATGCAAGGTCGAGAAATACAAATCTCAATTCATAGCAAAAGGTTATTTCTAGGTGTAGGGAATTGATTTTGGTGATAGTTTTTCTGCTATAGCCAAGGTAGATTCGATTAGATTACTTTTATCTATTGCTACTGCTTTTGATTTTGAGGTAGAAAAGATGGATGTGAAGACATCGTTTCGTCATGAAGCTCAAGAAGAGGAGATCTACATGAAACAACCTTAAGGCTTTGCGTGAAAGGTAAGGAAGAACTAGTATGAAGGTTAAAAAAGTCTCTATATGGGTTAAAATAATCACCAAGGATGTGGTATTAGAAATTTGATACATATATACGAGGACTTGGCTTCACTAGAGGCAAATAAGATCATTGTGTGTATTTTAAATTAGTTGGTGACCATGTTATTTATTTGGTCTTGTATGTGGATGATATGTTGTTGATTGGAAATAAAAAAGAAATTATCCAGGAACTGAAGACCCAAACGTTCTCAAAATTCGACATGAAATATCTTGGTGCTACAAACTATATTTTGGGCATGGAAAGTAAACAAGATCAGGAAAATAGGAAGTTCTGGTTAAACGAGAGGAAGTATGTTGAGACAATAATGTAGAGGTTTAATATGCAAGATAGTAAACCAGTGAAGGTTCCTATTCCTGTAGGTGTAAATTTATATGATGAGCAGTGTCCCAACACACAAGAAGAGGAAGAGCACATGTCCCGTGTTCTATATGCAAGTGCAGTCAACAACTTGATGTATGCAATGGTTTGTACTAGACCATAGATTACACATGTAGTGGGAGTATTGAGCAGGTTTATGTCAAAACCAGGGAAGGAGTATTTGATAGTAGCGAAGTGGGTTTTTAGGTATTTGCATGACAATAGTGATTATGGTCTGTGCTACCAAGGAAGACTAGGATTGGACAGAGTTTTGGACATCCAGGGATTTGCCGATGCAGACTGGGCTCGAGATCTATATAAGAGAATATCTACAAGTGGGTATATGTTTAACCTATTTGGAGGTGCAGTGAGTTGGATGAGTAAGAGATTGTATGTAGTGGCAACCACTCATTCAAGAAAAGAATCAGTTTGGTTGCAGATATTGTGTTCAAGTATGGGGCTAATATAATGAGCTATAAGGATAGACTATGACAACCAAAGTGAAATTTTCTTGACAAAGAACCCTACTTATGATTCAAAGACAAAGCACATTCATGTTCAGTATCACTTTGTGAGGGATATGGTTGAGGAAAAAAAGGTGTTGTTGGTGGAAAATTTGAAGAATACTATAGATGCATTGACAAAGTCTATGAGAATTTAGAAGTTCACTTGGTGTAGAGAAACAATGCGCATTGTAGGGCTAGACCAATGACTACACTCTCCTATGGCCCCCATTGGAAAGAAAACAACAAGTGGGAGAATGTTGGGTGTGTGTTATATTCATTCCACGACTAGCCCCAATAGTTTGTCTTAATGGATGAACCTACCTATGGTTTTGTGCATGGTTTTGACACATGGTTTTGGCCATGATGATTTTATGCCCATGGTATTTTGTAGATCCAGTCAAGGGAACTATGATTATGTTCTAATCTAGGGTTAATGGATTGGGGTGTATGGATGCTTCAACATGTATATATAGATGTAGATGCATCCAATTTTACTAAAGCAAGAGGAACTATAAGTGGAGAAGCTTTCATGGAAGGCCTATCGCATGATCTCTTCATTCAACATCAAATACATAGTCTATTTTTAAACAAACCAACTTTCCAAACATACAATTAATTAGATGAGAGATTTCTGAGCATGGTGATTTTTTCAATTCCTAATGAAGAGTGGTGGGATAAATTGTTGGAGCTCGTTGAATAAAGGAAAAAAAGAATCCTACAATTTTTGGAGCAGGTAAATAGAAGAAGCATAAAAGTAGGTACTCTTAGCAACAATTCACCTCAAAGTCTGAACAAAAAATCAGAAATAGTCTAGATTTCCTATTAATTAGTTGTATTTTGGAAATATATACATGTTTTCAGTAGATATTGTTTTGTAATAAATTTTATTTGAAGTACGAATTAATTTGAGAAAAAATCTATAAATATTTTGTAAAAAGAATTAGTAAGGGTTGGATTATGCAAGAAGAAAATATTTTTCTATGATTGTAAGTAGTGAAATATATTTTTGAAGTAATCAATTCAGTAATATAGAGGCAGTTTGGCTTTAGGATTCTTGTGTCAAGAAAATGGTGATGCTTCCCTCTTTGTAAATATGTTTTCCTTTCAAGTTTGACATGAATATTTTCCTTCTTAAGTTGTTTACAATAATATTAAGATTCAAATTTACTGGCTATACTTGCTCTGGCTTGTTAATAAATATTAATGTTTTATTTCTAATATCAAATATAGAATTCATCTATGTATGCTTTATATTTAATTGATCCTAATTCTTATTCGTCTCATCCACACCACAACATCTCTACGAGATCCAGAACTTTGCCTACCTTTCCCTATTTTTTGCTTCTCTTTTTATTTTAATTGGTTACTGAAAACTTTATGACTCCATGCCCAATAGAATTCTCTTCCATTTTACAACCAAAAATTTAAAAATTTAGTCTCGTCCTTTCATATCTAACCTAAAATCTAAACAGTAAGATTAAAAATCATACATAGATATCCTTCTCTGAAGATGGAAGGGCTAGATCTCACCTTTAAAAGTGTTTTATGGTTATCTCTGCAACTTCCTTTTCAGCCTGGTAAAACTACAAAGTGCTAACATTCTAGTGACCATACTGGGCAAAAAGTGTGGTCATGGATATTGTTGTGGTTGATATACCTCTTAGATATGGAATGATTTTGTCAAAATCTTGGGGAGAAAAGTTTTAGGGCACCTTGCAGATGGATATGACATATGCAACTATTCCTATTTTCGGGAAATAAAGGAGGTTTTACAGGGAGACTCTTCTGAAATATATGGTAAGCAGCCATGACAAGCCCAATAATTACCCACTTTATTCTGTACATTCAGACATGGATTATTTCATTTTATATCATGACATATGTTTAGAAGAGTAAATTTCAGACATGGAAATTTAATCAAGTAAAATATAGGATGTGAAGTTAAATACTAGAACACAAGATGACAAGGATCAAGGCCTTTGGCATATGGATTTTTATGGGGCCGTAAGAAAGGAATGAGCAGGAGTTAGTGTATGGATCTTAGACACGAACTCAGGCATATCAAATATGTATCCCTACAAGCTTTCTTTTTAATGTACCAACAATGTGGCTGAGTATGAGGCAGTTATTTTGGGGTTGCAGTTATTGAAGAGATTGGGAGCTAAAAGAATTGCAATCCATGGTGATTTAGAACTCATCATAAATCAAATCAAAAGTGAGTATTCAGTTAAGAATCCTAGGTTGAGGGCATACAAAAAAATTTTCTTTGATTTTTTAGAGTGTTTTCCAGAGTATCAATTGTCTTTGATTCCTAGAAATCAAAATGTATTTGCTGATGCATTAGCTACCTTAGCAAGTACATGTAAAATTCCTTTCCACCCAAATATGAAATATGAGATTGAGGTGAAACATAGAACTGATGTATCAGATAACATAAGTTACTAGAATATGTTTGACAATGACAAACAGTTAGATAGGTTTTTACAGTCAAAGGGAGAGTTTGAAAATTTCATATTGATATAGAAAGTAGTGTATAAAATGATAGTCAAAAAAATATTTGGATTCAGATCAATGAGAATTATGATGAACATGAAGTCGAGCTTGAAGTCTTGCAGTTAAAAGATAATTTAATACCAAGAGCTTTGGTACCACTTGAAGAATTAATTGATTTCAATGATGTGGTTGAAAAGCCCAAAATGTAGCCTGTGGGAGTTGAAGTAGAGGATTCTAACATAGGGACTACATACAATCCAAAGATTGTGAAGTTTTCTAAGTCTTTACCTCTTGAAGAGAAACATAAATACATTGATTTATTGAAAGAATAATCTGATGTTTTTGCATGGGGATACAGAGATTTAAAGGCCGATGATACCAGTATTATTCAACATACTATTCCTATCAAAGAGGACTAGAAACCTTTCAAATAGAAGATAAGGAGACTAAATCCTATTATGTTAACTTTAATTGAAAAATAGGTGAGGAATCTTTTTGATGACAAGATTATTGTACCTTTGAGATTTTCTAAATGGTTATCAAATCTAGTAGGAGTAATGAAAAAGGTCGGAGAAATAAGGTTTTGTGTTGATTTCTAAAACCTTAATAAAGTTTCTCTCAAAGAAAATGATCCCTTACCAAAGATGAATGATATTTTGCAGAGGGTAGTTGGTTCTAATATAATTTCATTGCTTGATGGTTTTTCGAGTTGCAAATAGATTTCAGTGCATCTAGATGATCAAAACAAAACAACCTTCACAACACCATGGGGGACTTCAATGTATGTGAAGATGCCTTTTGGAATTATGAATGAAGAGGAAAATCTTCAGAGAGAAATGGATATTTATTTTGTAGATGAAAAGGACATAATTTATTGTAATATATCTGGATAACATCACTGTGTTTTCTAAAACTCATGAAGATCATTTGTTTCATGCAAAAATTGTCTTCGAAAAATGTAGAAAATTTTGTATTTCCTTGAATCCTAAACTGCATTTGTTTGGTCTGGAAGAAGGTAAATTGCTAGGTCATATAATTTCCAAATATGGTATCTGAATTGACCCAAGTAGAATAGAGGTTATCCTAAAAATTGATCCCCCAAGAAACAAAAAGGAAGTGCAGTCTTTCATTGGAAAAATTAATTTTCTGAGGAGGATTATCCCAAATTAACTGATATTTTAGGAGTTATCACCATCATGTTGAGAAAGGAAAATGAAATAAAATGGAATGTAGAAGAAAAAAAAATCATTTAGTGAGCTAAAGTCAAGTTTGACTCATGCTCCTGTTTTTTCCAGTCCTGATTTCACTAAGGATTTTATTATTTTTTCTTTTACTTCAAAACATACTATTGCAACAGTACTAATGTAGAAGAATAAGGAGGGATATGAAAATCCCATAGCCTTTTTCAATAGGGGATTAAGAGATGCTTCTTTGAAATAGAATATTTTTGAAAAGCAAGCTTTTGCTTTGGTAAAAGCTTTGAAATATTTCAGTGTGTATATCTTGCATTCTCATATAATTGCATTTGTTCCCAATGCAGTAGTAAAGACATCCTTACTCAAAATGATCCTTAAGGAAGAAAAGGTAAGTGGATAAATGTTATTTTAGAATATGATATTGAGATTAAGCCCAAAAATCTTATTAAGGGTCAAGGATTGGCCAAATTAATGGCTGAATCAAATTTACATGCATTGGACATCAATTTTGTTGTTGGTCTAGATGGCGAGGAAGAGTTTATCCAAAAAGTAGTAGAGAGTTTTGTTACTTCCCCTTGGTACACAAACATTGTTTATCTTTTGTAGCATTTAAAATCTCCACCAGGTTTGAAAAAAACTAAAGCAAGATTTCTTAAATTAAAAGTTGTTAAATTCCAGATTCTAGATCAAGCTTTTTATTGGAAAGATGTTGAAGGGATTTTACTGGATTGTTTGTTAGAGCACGAAGTAGGTAAGCTGATGGAAGAGTTTCATAAAGGTGATTTTGGAGCGCATGTTTTCTGGAAGACTACAAAAAATAAAATCTTGAGAGCTGGTTTTTACTGGTCTACATTTTTTGTTGATGTGCATAAAATGGTTTCTACTTGTCATCATTGTCAGATTTTGGAAGGGAAAAGGAAACTCTTACCTCTACCTTTGAAGCCTATTTAAGTAGAAGTACCCTTTTAGCAGTGGGGTTTGGATTTTATTGGGGATATTGATCACTGTTCTTCAACCCAACACAAGTGGATTATGACAACTACATATTACTTCACCAAATGGATAGATGTAGTTCCAACTAGGTAGGCCACAGAATTAGTAATTATTCAATTCATGGAAGGTAATATTCTTTCTAGGTTTGTCTATCCTCACAAAATCATCCTTGATAATGTTGTTGCTTTAAAATCTAAAAAGATGGTAGATTTCTGCAATAAATATCATATAGTCTTAGGACATTCTACTGCCTATTATCTTGAAGGAAATGGGTTAGTAGAATCTTCTAAAAAGAGTTTGTTCAACATAATAAAGAAGTTATTATAGGAAAACATGAAATCTTGGCACAAAAAAATGATAAATGATCTATGGGATGATAGGGGGAGCACTAAGAAATCAATTGGAATGTCACCTTTCCAATTGGTTTATGGAGTTGATGCAGTTTTCCCTACCTCCCTTGGAATTCCAGTGTTGAAAATATTGCAGGAATTAGAAGTTGAAGCAAATGATCTGTGAGAAGGATAAATCAAGTGGGAGAATTACAGTAGACCAGAAAAGAAGTCTACAACAACACACAAATAATTTAGGATAATACTAAAAGGATTCATGACAGGAGAGTGAAATCTGATGATTTTCATCTTGATGATCTTGTGTTAAAGTGGGATGCCAAAAATCAGGAAAAGGGGAAACATGGAAAATTTGACTTTGTGGAAAGGACCTTATATGATTGAAGATTTTCATGGAACCAATACATTTCTATTAAAGGATATAACAAGAGAATCACTTGTTGGAGGACCTATCAATGGCAGGTTACTCAAACATTACTTTACCTAAATTTCAACTAATTTTAAAAAGCATCATTGTATATAACATATTTTGTTTCAAGTACTATAGGTGTGGGTGTCTGTCATCAGAAATTGAAACCCAGAGTGAAGGCCCTAAGTTTCAAATGAATTTCTACCATATATAATGTGTTTTCAGTTAATCAGGGTAGTCTGAGTTGTTTGAAGATTAAATAAATGCCTAATGGAGAAGGCTACTAGACTATAGTGTTCTTGACATTTTACAGGGAGGATGTCATCCCCATTGGAGGCACTGTTAGGGTTCTATAAATATAGTAGTCAAGGTATGGTTATCTATCCGTTTATCCCATTGGGATATTGTTAATTATTTTTCATTTTAAGATTGTTGAGTCTATAAAAAGAAAAATAGAGAAAAAAAAAATAGAAAAGAAAAAATAGAAAAATAGAAAAGAAAAGAAATAAAAACTTAAAGGGGAAAAGAAAAATAATAAAACCCCATAGGGGCATGTTAGTTCAAATGCCGCCAATTTGTCAAATTATATTAAATTTTGGAATAAAGGTGATTTCATTATTTTGTCATTTTCCATGAAGTTCTTTCACTTTTGGAGGGCTGAGATCATCTTTGCTCGGATCAATGGCGTGGGATAATGTTCGGACTCCCCCGAAGCTTTCAGAACTTAACGGGGGAGGGGAGCGGGTGTTTGAAATGTGGTTTACAATAAAACCACCTGAGATAACATGGCAGCTCCATTTTTATTTCGGGGGGTCCCTTTCCTTTATTTCCTACGACTCCTACCCCCCTGAAAACCACCATTCAATGCTCCTTGTTCCTGTTTTCTCTCGCTCTGTCCTCGCAACCCATCATCCGCTACTCTTTCCACCTCACCCATACTCCATGTCATGTAACTGTTAGCTTTCAAATCTCCTGTCTACAGTCATATAGTCGTTAGCCATTAAATTTTCTCTTGCCAATGTCTAAAAAGTCATAAATGGTATGCCCCAAAATGGTAAGAATCCCATTAATCACCCTCAATTCCTGTTATAAAATCCCGTATCATCCTGTATTATCCCCTTTTTCTTGTTGTTTCATCCACGTAGGTTCAGATTGAAATATTTCCAAGCTCGCCAATGCCCTCTACAAAGTTTTCCCCTTGTGCAACCAATCAAATCGCGACCTTGTAACAATGCTTCTTTTTTTTTAAATGTCTTTGCACAAAGGAAAGGGAAAGATATGTAATGAGAATCCTATGGCATATCCCATATCTGATTTATATAGGTCCCATTTGATTGATACCCAGTACAAGATAGCAGAAACCCAATGTGAATTTGATTTATATGAGATTTGAAATTGGGAAAATCAGATGTTCTTGGATAACACTGATGATCTAAGAGTTTGGGAATCACTCTTGCCTTAGTTTATCTTCCCCCCGACTCATATTTTCCCAAAATTCACTACCTGGTGTCATCTCAAGTACCTCCCCAATGAGAAAGCAGTAATTTCTTAAAACAATGAACTCTTGTTTTCAATTACCCTAGAAAGCATTTTTCAAGCTCTTCAGATAAATCCTCAGGCCTCTTTGCACCCATTTTCCACTAATGCACTCATGGAAATATACAAAAATCTTACTTTCCCTCAGCGAGCCCATATTTTTGAATGTTTTCTGCCTAAAAATTCTAAATTTCCTAGAACAAATCCCCCATACACTACTTCTATTTTCCCTGAGATGTCAAGATAAGTCATTTCCATGGCTACTTGTCTATTATATTATCACACATACCAATGGGTAGATAAGGTAGTGTTAGGGTTTTTATCAATATTTTTAGTTGGTTAGAAGCCTTCAATTATTTTCAATTATAGTAAATACTTATCACATGTTATACATGAGCAGTTTCTCAAGTTTAAAGATGAAAGTGCATTCAAACACCAACCAGTCTTAGTATATTTGATGCTATTATATGAAGCAGACAAGTTCAAGTTCTAGATACAGAATATGGATGATCAGGTAAGTCCATTATCAGCCATTCATTGGACTACTTTAGTCATAAGGAATTAAGAAGATTAATAATTCAGTGATTTTGTGGATCAAATTTTAGATACATCCTTGTTTCACCTTAACAGTTATGCTATACCAAGGATTTCACTAGAGATCAAGAAATTTTTTTGTCTTTTAGAATAGGCTAAAGTTGGAGATTGGTATCTCTACCAGAACTATATGGAGATTTATATCTATGGGTGTGAGCTTTGTACAAGTAAGGATTTCACTTTGGCATACACTAGACAAACATTAAACATGGATGGATTACATTTTGTATCAAATAAAAGAAAGAAAATTTAAATTGAAGGAACATGTTGGGTCTTATATTGTAAATACTAGAGCAACAACAAATTAAGTGGAGGGAATATTAAAGCAGATGAAATTTAAACTAAGCTTCACATGGTATTATGATCCATTAGGGATAGTTTTAAAGCTGAGATCTGAGAAGAAGACCACTCCATATGCACATACACCTAGGCTAGAGATAAAGAAATATGTTAATTAGGAGTAGTGGACAGCGAACACACTATAGGAGGCTGAAGAGTAAATTGTTAGTCAATCATCTCTACAAAATCCTATTCCAAAAGACAAAGAAATCAAGAGACCAAGGGAAAGTATGCCCCCTACATATTTAGAAGCACAAGATGCATACTTCCATGTCTTCAAGAGGAGAAAGAAGGATCCAAAGACCAATACTAAGATTGATAATAAGAGCGATCCACAGGTAATAAATATTCAAGAAGAATCCTTAGAAGAAAAGGATTCATAGGAGAAAAATACAATGGTTTTGATAGGTATTCCCACCACTTCCTTCCCATATGTTAAGGATACAACTGAGTCATCTATGTCTTTTACGTCTTAGATACCAACTGAGCAGATTATTTTTTCCATCACGAAGAAGAATGAAGCTTTGAAGGCTTCAACATATTTATAATTTTGGAAACATATTACCACCACTTAACACATGTTGTTCTCTGCATTTGACACAAAAAAGGGGTGGTTTCAATTAGCTTTCCTAGAACCTACAGTTTTAGTCCCCAAAAGTACAGAAGACTACAAAGCTTCAACATTTTCTGTTGATACCAAAAAGGTTCATGCAATCTGTAGAAATTTTGAATAATATGACACATATTCACAGAGATTATCCTGATTATACACTATTGTGGAATACATGCATAATACATAACCTCCTCTACGTTGATCATCAATTTACAGAAGCA
>APFE030312060.1:92364-119627 GCA_000404065.3 Pinus taeda
CCTTCCCCTTCTTCGCCTTACTCGCTAAGGCACAGTTCTCCTCATCATGCATAGATGAAGAACTGTCTCTGGTGCGCCGTCTAATCTCCTCTTGTACAAGATCTGACCAAAGTCTCTCCCATCCTAGCAATTTCTCCCTTCTATTCACCGAGTCCTGGTAGCTATGCCAACTCTTAGGAAGGCCAAGGAGAGCTAGTCTCACCATATCCTCATCCTCAACAGTTACCCCCACACTTCCCAGCTCATCCCGGCATTGGGTGAACTTCGTGAGATACTAGGGCATACTTTCTCCATTCTCACACCTAATGTTTCTGAGTTTATCTTTGAGCGCCATTCCACCAGCTCAAAAATCAACCACTTTCGTTCTAAAATTCGTGAGAACGAAGTATTTCTTGTATAGAGATCGACTATATGGGCATTCACCGGATATCTCACCTTCCAAAAGAAGGATGAATCCAGAGGCTACCTGACCCGATTACAGACTCTACTTGAAGAAATAAAACGTAGTCACTTCCTGAATAATAAATCTGATGATCAATCCTCGCTTTGATATCATGTAGAAATCTCTTCTAAAAATCAACCTGCTTCGATACCATGTAGAGATTTTGAATAATATGACACATATTTATAGAGATTATCCCGATTATACACTATTGCGAAATACATGCATAATACATAACCTCCTCTACGTTGATCATCAATTTACAGAAGCAGAAACAATAACATGCGCACATAGAAGCATCAATCACACATATCAACGCAGTATTTTCCCGGGGAAAGCATCTCGCTAAAAACCCCAACTATCTGTATATTATATTGATTGAGAACATGTAACAATACATAGTACAATACTCCTCACAAGTACTCAGTACTATCTCCACCTGTTACACACAAGGTAGCTCAAATCTGAATCAATCATTGGCTCAAATCTCCTCCACTGCTTTCCTGCCTCCACTGCGCAATCCTGCATGAGAATAGATGATAATGGCTCAGGCAAACTTGTATTTACTTGGAAAAATCATGTGAGAACAAGCTACAATTTCCCTTGGCCTCATTGGCATTACTCAATTCATTGCATGTGCAAATCTCATGCACAACTGCTAGTCACAACTCACCCTTTCACTTACCTCTAACACCTGTCTCCACTGAACTATCCATGCACTGAGTTAACTGATGTATTCTTCAGTTGCATTATGAGTTAATAATTAGGGAATTAACTAATGACTAATTCACACAACTCATCACTCAGTCTATTGGCCAGTAGACTAAATACAACTAGTTCAACTAAGTCAAACTGAACACAACTCCATTAACTGCTCATCTAACTCCACAGAACTCAATCACTGAAGTCCTAACTGAAGTCCTCCATGCAATAGCTCAGTCAACCCATAGGTAATCACATGATTCCTTTAGGAAGTTGCATGTGCCACATCTGTAGCTCCAACTGAAGTGCTCCAAGAGAATAAGATAAAGTTTAGAGTCCAAATATTACTAAGGGCTAATAATATTTGACTGTTTCTATTTTTACCTGACAGTCTAAAAATAGACTCTGATCACACCGCTTTGATCCAAAAAATAGAAGTCCATCTATTTTTCCCAACATGACCAATCATCCATAAACAACATCCTGCAACTCATAGACCATGATCTATATGTCTAAAAATAGACTTTGCGCCAAAACTTGCCTGCGGGACCACTTAGTGAAGGCGACTCCTTTCCACTAAGCTCCATCATCTTGTTGCATTCACAAAAAGCATTTCTTGTTGCACACTTTTCAACACAATCGATTTGCATAAGAAAGCAAGTGAGATGATTTATTCAACACTAACCAATTTAGCCATGGTTGCCTCAAAGTTGCATGCCTCTCTAAATAATATGCATTGAAAGTGTTGGCATTATCACTAATGTATGGAATTATGACTTATGTGTTGTCGTTGAGGGAAACCTACTTCATGAGTTGTCATTTAATGGAATCCAGCTTGATACAGATATCAACAATATGTGTCTACAAATGAGACAGAAGTTTGGATAAAGGGATAATAATTCAGAGCTAGAGGAATGACAAAGATGATATTTAAAGAAGTATACACATGCTCTATTAAGCAAAGCTATGTACACATGAGGTTATGAAGAAGCAAAGGTGTGTACAATTTCTGCACCATGGTATTCTAAACACCAAGGGTACTTACCATGGTATTTCCCTGTAGTATTGAGCCCAACAATAGATATTTGATCCCGTCTAAGTATACCATCGGAATTACTATGGTTTTGAATTGTGGTATTGGATAAAGGCTAAGCTATATAAGGAGATTAATATCAGAGTGCTAGAGGTGTGTGCAAGTGATGAGTATTTTATGAATAGTTAGATCTTAAGTAAATATGCATGTAATGGATTATTAATGTTTTGCTTTATCTAAAACTAAGTATGCACCCAGGAAATTGATGATGGATCATATCCAATAGATATGAGATGACAACCTTAATTATGAGGTGATTTGGTATGTGCTGATAGTGTATTGACGCATGATTTTCCTGTGTATGCCGAGATCTAGGTATGTTTGAAGTTCTATGTTGCAGCAAAGGTTTGAGCTAGTAATTATAGATTTGTACACAGGTTTTACAGCCTGAAGGGCATGTATACATGTGAGTTTGATTCTGGTAGTTTTTGTATATATTTTGATCTATATGTGGGTTTGTTTCCTAAAAAGCATGTATACACGCAGTTTTGTTTCGAGGAAAGTGCATAGAGAAAATAGGGTTTTCATGAAAAGGATATCTAGTCAGTTTAATCAATCTTCTTGTGTTTCTGATGTCTTTCAATGAAGTCTTACTTATGATATGGGCTAACACTAATGTTTAAAAGATGAACTGACTGATTGAATAATGTTGAAGATACTTATTGTTTGTGATTGAAGTTCTGTGAAGGTTCTGTGTTTGTTTCAAAATTATGCAGTGGATCTGTGTATGATTCAATATTTATTTCAAAGCGACAGTGGTTTAGTTTTCAGGATGCAGTGGTTTAAGATTTGTACGAAGTTATGCTTCATGGAAAGCGCATACACACGTGAGTTTGCTACTATAAAGTAGCATATATATTTTGATATATGTTTGATCAAGGGTTGTAGTAACAAAATCTGGTTTCTGTCATGTGCAATATGTTGACTGGTATTCTGGTTACAATGGTCCATTCTGGTTGTTTAGGTGGATTCATTTGGTTAAGTTTTAGTTGATTCGGTTGATTCAATTGAAATTGGTTGTTTTAGTTGATGATTGAGTAATTTGTTGTAGAGATCAATTTTATTTTTGATATTTGGTTTTGGACTTAAATGTTTGTAGTGGGTCCAGCTTGAAAATTTGATGAAATGTGGCCTACTATTGTGATGTGTTGTATCGGGTGGATCCAGTATGAAAATTTATGAAATGTGGTCCCATAAGATGTTGAAGGTTGGAGCCTTAAGTGAGGGAGTTGAATCTTCCAACCAGTGGTAGTTGGTGAATGAGATCAGGGGCTTGGAGTTCCCTTCTTGTGGGTGTCGGTAAATGAGATCACGGGGTTGAAGTTCCCTTTTAGTGGGTGCTAGAGAACAAGTGAAGGTTGTAAACTTCTACAGATGGGTGCTTGCATACTGGTATGAGTCTATGCCAGTACAAGATTGTAAGAAGTTTTTCTTTATAATAAAAGGAAGACATAAATGACAACAATAGTGGTTTTTTCCCACATTGGGTTTCCACCTTATGGTGTTCATGTGTGATGGTTTATTTTTTTCTTCCTGCACATGGTTACTATTTATTTAATTCCTAATGAAGTATTAATGCACTGTCTCAAGGTAAACAAAAAAATGAATTAACTGAAAAATATGTTGTATTAGATACACACTAGTTGTATGAACAACAATCGCGTACACACGTGGGTTCCCTACTTTAGGGATTAATGCACGAGTGTTTGGTGATGAAGATACCCTCAAGGATCTTCTTGGGATCCTTGAAAAGCTGTCAGATTAGCTGTAGTTGGCATGAAGATGCATGCATATCTATGTTAAACAAATGAGAATCAAAGCAGGAAGAAGGACTTATTACCTCAAGTCTTGGTGTGGTGTTGCTGGAGAGCACAAAGTAGCTTAGTGGAAGACCCCTCAACTAGCTCCAGATCAAAACTTGCACATAGATAAGACAAGGCGTAATATCACAACATATAACTTTGACAATCAATGCACTAACATATAAAGATATCTAATTACATGTATCTAAGCCACTCATAATAATGACATTGCATAAATATGTAAACAAATTACACTACCAATGCCATGGAGTGGACAACATAATTGTAGTTCTATATTGATAATAGAAAAGGATGATTACAACCATCGATTGTATCAACCTTCCCTTACTCCTCCAACTCCTCTCTCTCTCTCTCCCTTGTTAACCTCTTGCAATGCCCTAGTTAGAGACTAGCTTCAACATTCAAATAGGAAATCCTTTCAAATGTTTCGACCTCTTCCACAATGGCCCTAGCCTCACATATATAGCATGAGAGGATAAGACTTGCCAAATCCTTCATGAGTTCATTTGGGAAAAAGTAGAGATGTTTCCATGCTTTTGTGCTCTTTCCCATTTGTAGACTCCATTAGGAATAGTAATTCCTCCAAACAGGTCGAATCTTGATGTTTCCCTGCTTTTATGGGCTAACATAGGAGTGAATATTGGGATATTTCTCGGTCAAATTGTTCCTTTGACCCATGGAAACTCATTTAGGTTGACTAACATCCTTCCTGAGGTAACAAATAGAGTTACCTTAGGCACTAACACACCTGATGCATTGCTAGGAAGCTTTATAAAGTAGGTTGCTAGTTCCTAGACATCATTAGCTTGACAAATGGGCCTGTGAACTTGGTCAGTCCTTCAGTCATCCTGCTCTTCTCCTCTGAGCTGATGAGGAGGTCATTTTCCTGTGAAACATTCCCTTCTATAAAGTCGTGTACAGAAATTAGGATATGAAATTGAAAATTTTAATGGTTTGAAAACACTGATTCACCCCTCCCACGGGGTATTTTTCCCAACAATTGGTATCAGAGCCAAGTTCTTCAGAAAAATATTGATTGCTTGAAGGATATCCATAAAGATGAGTAGTCACGAAGGAGTATTTTCTATCAGAACTCCTACATTTAATGGAAATAACTTATTATTTTGGAAATTTAGGATGAGAGGATACTTGTAGGCACTAGGAGCTGATGTATGGGAAATCATTGAATGTGGATATCAATATCCAGTCTCTATTCCTTCAGATACTATAGGAAATAAACATTATGAAACCAATGCAAAAGATGTAAATGCCATCTTGCCAAGTCTTACCGAGTTTGAGTTTGTGAAGGTAATGCAGTTGAACACAACAAAGGGAATGTGGGATAATATTATCTAAAGTTACGAGGGTGACACCAAAGTGAAAAGTGTTAAACTTAAAACATTCAAAATACAGTATTAGACATTGAAAATGAATGATGATGAAATAATTGCAACATTTTTTCTTAAAGTAGATGAGATTGCTAATTCTATGAGAAATCTTGGTGAAGAAATAAAGGATGCTACTATTGTTGATTTTTTTTGAGATCACTGACTCTGAAGTTCGACTCTAAAGTCTCTGTTATTGAAGAAATGCAGGATCTAAAAAAGTCTCACACTTGATCAAATCCATGGAATATTGGCAACATTTGAGATGAGGAAAGGTGGTCCTTCAAACATTAAAGCTACTGCAAAAGGAAAACAAAAGGAATAATAAGGTTATGTATCAGAATAAGAAGAGGGAAAACTCGTAAAGAAACTCCAAGTGGGTACTTGAAGATTTAGAGGTAAGCTTCATTTCAATTTTTTTCTTGTGGTAGAGTTGGTCATTATGCTACTGAGAGTCCCTATAAAGAAAACCAAAAGAAATGAAAAGAAGCTGCAAAATTAAATAGGAAGAGGTTTGAAAATAAAAGAAGTTTTTATACACATGAAGACAGTGATAGTCTTTCAAATGGCGAGGAAGGTGAGTCTGATCAAGATTGTCATTATGGAATTTGAAGATAAAATTAGTAATGACTTTGATGGCCTATAATAAAAGGTTACTTTTATTGAAAACTTTGACAGGAATATATCATATGCAGTGATAATTACAGATGTCAACAAATATTCCAATTTGGGAGAAACCTGCTTTCTATTGATCAAGAATGAATAAAACGAAGCATCATCAGGTATGAGTTTTTATTCAAAATGTTATCCATTTACATGTCTATGCAATAATTATAGTGATGATGATAGTGAAACCATTGAGCTCGCGCTTATGGGTAAAAGTGAAAGTAAGCACTCTAAAGAGAAAAGAGATAAAAAAATGATGCCGCTGGAATCATCAGATCAAGGCAAGTTAGAATTAATGGACAATACAGATGTGCCTATGCTAATAAAAGATAATTATCAACAATGGAAAGAAAATATGAATTATAATCTAATGAATCTTGATGTGTGGGATATAGTGTGCAATGTTTACACCAAGTTTCCTCCATCAGACAAGGAAGTGCAAAAGAACAATAAGGCTTTGAGTAATATCTTTTGTAGCATATCTGATTCAACATTAAATAAGGTTATTCATCATACATATACAAAGCATGTATGAGATAAGATACAAGAAATCCATGAAGAAATCTTGAAGAGGGATCTACCAGGCAATCCTATATCTAAAAATGTATCCAAAATGACATATGAAGTTGTTGATTCGAAAGAAGACAATTTAGAAGAAATTTTTGATCTTAGAGCAAAAATTGATCTTTGTTTGAAAAATATTGTTAATCTTAAAGATAAGTTATAGGTTTATGATAACAAGGATCATTTTGGTATCTAACCAATATTTTGAAGGTATTGAAGCTGAGGTCATCTCTCTAAGAGAAGATCTTGAAAAATTAGATAATCAGAATGAAGAACTACTTCAAGCATTTTAAGAACAAGAAAATGGGCTGAAAGAAGAGATTCCCAAATTAAAACAACAAATGGAGGAATAAATAAAGGTTGAAGAAATTATGAAGAAGTATCTAGAAGAGGAAAAGAAATATCAAGTTGAGGTAAACATCCTAAAAGGTAAATTAAAAGAAAAAGATAAACATTTGTGATTTCAAGATAGTACTAAAATTTTGGAAAATATTCTTAGTAGTCAAAGGTCTCCTGCCATCAAATATGGTCTTGGTTTTCATGAAATTGTTGAAGGAGAATATAGTTCACAAGCTAAGGCAAGGAATTATAATGCAAAATCTGAAATTCTCAACAAAGATATAAGAAGTCAACCTCATCAACAACCAAGGAAAGAAAACCTTCAAAGGAAATCATTTGCTCCTAACTATAGAAGTGTTAATAGATTTTGTCCTCTGATCAATAATGTTGAATGTTCTATATGTCATAATTATGGACACGTTGCGGCCAATTGTAGAAGTAGAATGTTTAAAGCTAATAAATGCCTCTTAGAAAGATCATCATCTTCCAGGTACTTTAAGGGTATTGTTTCGCCTGCCATATATTTGGTCACAAAGCCATTGATTGCACTAGAAGGAATATGAAACATATAAGATGTTATGCTTGTAACAAGTTTTGGCATGTAGCAAAATAATGCAGGAACAAGTCTATGGATCACTGCAAAAAACATGGTAAGAAACCATATAAGATCATTAATGTCAGAAGACTTGAAAAAGATGGATCCACCAACATTTCTCATAATAAGCAAGAAGAAGAAGAACATATAAGGTGTGGTATTTCTCTCTACTCATTTGAAGATGAATATGAATGGTACATATATAGTGGATGCTCTCATCACATGACTAGATATAAGATTAAAATGGAGTCTCTCAGGAGAAACCAACATGGTAATGCTATTCTTGGAACTAATGTTTCAGAAAAAGTACTCTAACAAGGTAAAGCCAAAATTAATAAAACTAGAGGAGTAGCTGATTCTTTATTAGTTCAAGGGCTAAAGAAGATTATTCTAAGTGTAAGGTTACGAATGAAGTAACTGGAAAACTCATAACAAGAGGATATAGAAATCCAAACAAATTATATGTGTTTGAAGAATGGAATTCTTGCAGATATGAGAAATATTCAGACACAATGTAAAAGAAGATGGTGCTCGTTGCAGTCCATTATTCCTTAAAAGAATACTTCAAACAGTGACTGCATAAGTGGTATGAGGTACTTGAACTGATGAGATAAAAATATGATTATCAGGTCCTTGGGATCAATGTTGTGTAATCTCAAAGGTAGTAATACATATGTGTCTTGATGATGACTCCTAAGGTTGTTTTTCATTTTCATGTTACTTATACTACTAACATTTCTTCTGGAATAGTAACAATACACATGAATAGATAGTACATACTCAGGAGGAGCTAAAGGTAGGAGGTTTAATTAATTAACTTTCTATATACAGATCCTATAAATACAAGTCACACATGAGCTAAAGGTAGGAGGTTTCAGTAATTCACTTTCTATATACGGATCCTATAAATACAAGTCACTCATGTACATGAGTTTTGAACTAAACAATGGTGTATATCTTGGTATGATGAAGAAACAAGCTCCAATATTTCTTGTTGGTTCTAGAATTGGTTGAGTACAGTCCACAGGTATGGCACAAGTTTAGGGGAGCATTTTCTATGCTTCTAATAATGCATTTTTGGCATTATGTTTTCTTTAGAATTCGTTGATACATAATGATGCTTATTAAAGGTGACGCTGCTTATATTGCTGAAGTTCTTGATTAATGATGAAGAAGTGCATGTTGCTATCCATACTGCTGCTAACAAATGCTTATGGTACACATCCTACATAGTTTATGATGGCTGCTGAAGACTATTGGTCTTGTTAGCTCACTTATTGAGTTCTTTAGTATTGGATATGAATGTCATATATGTCATTTGATTTATAGGTCATCTAAATACCTATGATCTAATCATTGTAAAATTCAGTCATGTATGGACTAATGTGGTCAATCCTTTTTGGGCATGTGATGTAATTTATAACCCCACTGTGTTTGGGAGGATGATGTAATAATGAAGTCAAATATGTAAACCCATTGTTCTTGGGTGATTGATGTAAGTTTGAGTCCTCAGTGATAGGACAAGTCATATGAGTTATAGAGTCATGTACTTCATTGTACATTCTTAAAAAAATTCAGCATGTGCTTAGGGGGAGCATGGTTAGTCTTAAAAGGGATATCAGTTCAGAGGTAGAGGAATGACAAAGACGAAATTTCAAGAAGTATACATGGGTTCTATTAAGAAAATCCACGTACACACGTGGGTATGAAGAAGTAAAGGCACGTACAGTTTCTGTACCATGGTATTTTAAATACCAAGGGTACTTACCATGGTATTTCCCTATGGTAATGAGCCCACCAATGGATATTTGATCCCCTCTAAGAATACCATTAACATTAGTATGGTTTTGACATGTGGTGTTGGATAAGGGCTAAGCTGTATAAGGAGATGAAGATAAAAGTGTCAGAGGTGTGCAAGTGATGAATATTTTATGAATAGTTAGATCTGAAGAAAATATGCATGTAATGGGATATTAATGTTTTGCTTGATCTAAAACTAAGTATGCACCTAGGAATTTGATGATGTATCAGATTCAATAGATATGATATGACAATATTGATTATGAGGTGATTTGATTTGTGATGATAGTGTCTTGACGTATGATTTTTCTGTGTATGATGAGACTGGGTGTGTCTAAAGTTCTGTGTTGCAGTAAAGGTTTGAGCCAATAATTGCAGATATGTATGTGGGTTTTACAACCTGAAGGGCACGCATACATGCAAGTTTGGTTCTAGTAAGTTGTGTACTTATTTTGATCTATACAAAGTTTTGTTTTCTAGAAAGCGCATATATACATGGGTTTGTTTTGAGGAAAGAACGCACATAAACTAGGGTTTTGATGAAAAGGATGTCTGATCAGTTTAATCAGTCTTGTTGTGCTTTTTTTGTTTGTCAATGAAGTCTTACTTATGATCTGGGCTTAACCGTAATGTTTAAAATATGAATTGACTAATTGAATAATGTTGAAGATACTTGTTGTTTGTGATTGAAGCTCAGTGAAGGTTCTATGATTGTTACAGAATGATGCAGTGGATCTGTGTATGATTCAATATTTATTTCTGCGTGACAATGGTTTAGTTTTCAGGATTGAGTGGTTTAATATTTGTACATGGGTATGCTTCATGGAAAGTGCGTACACACAAAATTTTGCTACTGTAAAGTAGCGTATATATTTTGATATATGGCTGATCAAGGTTTGTAGTAACATAATATGGTTTTTGTGATGTGTAGTATGTTGATTAGTATTCTATTTACAATGATCTAATTATTCTAGTTATTTAAGTGGATTGATTTGGTTGAGTTTTGGCTGATTTGGTTGATTCAGTGATTGTATTTCAGTTGATGGTTGATTTAGTCTAGATTGGTTGTTTGAGTTGATGATTGAGTAATTTGTTGGAAATTTCAGTTTCAATTTTTATATTTGGTTTTGGGCTTAAATGTTAGTCTGAAAATTTTATGAAGCGTGGCTAATAGTTGTGATGTGTTGTATTAGGTGGATCTAGTATGAAAATTTATGAAACGTGATCCCTAGAGATGTTGAAGGTTGGAGTCTTTAGTGAGGGAGTTGAAGCTTCCTTCTAGTAGTAGCTGGTGAATCAGATCAAGGGGTTGGAGCTCTCTTCTGGTGGGTACCAATAAACGATATCATGGGGTTGAAGCTCCCTTCCAGCAGGTGCTAGAGAACGAGTGAAGATTCTAGCCTTCTGCAGGTGCATTCTTCTGTATTGGTATGAGTTTGTGCTAGTACAAGATTGTAAGAAGTTTTTCTTTATAATAAAAAGAAGATAGAGATGACAACAATGGTGGTTTTTTCCCACATTGGGTTTCCACCTTAAATCATGGTGTTTATGTGTGATGGTTTATTTTGTTCTTGTTGCACATGGTTACTCTTTGTTTAATGCTTAATGAAGTACTGATGCACTGTCTCAAGATAAACAAAAAATGAATTAACTAAAAAATATGTTGTATTGGATATACGTTAGTTGTATGAACAACATTCACGTACACACGCAGGTTCCCTTCAGTAAAGTCATGTACAAAAATCAATATATGAAATTCAAAATTTTAATGGTTTGAAAATGTTGATTCATCCCCCTTCCTCTCTCAGTATCTTTCCCAACATACATATGAAGATAGAACGAATCTATTCTCTGGCCAAAGACACTAGAATTAAAGCTTTAGAATATTTAATAATCAAACTAGGATATGATCCTAGTAATGACAAGGTAGTCAAGGAGATAATTAAAAAAAAATGCAGATATTCAAGCCCTTAGGAAATAGCTTAAGGTTCCAACCATAAAGCACCCTTAGGCCAAAGATGTAACCAATTTGGAAATGGAGAAATAAAGTTGTTCAAATTAATAGTTGAACAAAATTTTCAAATTCAGAAGATGGAAAAGGACATGGAAGCACTGTTGAAGGAAAATGAACAATTGGAAGTAGGTGGTACATCAGTAGCAGACACATCAACACAATAGGAAGTACAATAAACAACACAAGCATCAACTTCAGATTCGTCTGAGAAACTTGTCCAAGCTTTAGGAGAATTATCATTAAAAAATAAGGAAAAATACAAGATAACAACAACACTCACAAACATGGAGGAAAACAATATAAAAGAAGATATTGCATACCTAACAGAGGTGAAAAAAACTTCAAATTGATACATCAAATTCACAAGTATGAGAATCAATCTTTAACAACTCAGATGTTGGCAGAGGCCAAAAGGAGTATATGGCATAACATAAATGCAAACATCACATAATTATGGTCATCCATTCAAATCATATTTAAGGAGGAAGAGTTGGTGCAGAATGTCAAGACAATAATTGAACAAACAAAGATTGAAATAGATCACAAGCAAACAAAAGCAAATAGAATTATTAAAATGTTGAATTCTAAAACTAAGGAAGAGCTTGAAGAATAGGGAAAATTTTAAGGATGGAAATTTATCTCAAAGTTTAGAAACCTTGGCGAATCCCACTAGTCTATAATATGAAATCTATAGAATGTTTGGAGATATTTTGGTAAAAATATTCATATTTATAATATTTTTATATAGTCTATATATAATTTTTTGGCGATTTTTAGGGTAAAACAATTTAATTCTATAAAATTTGGGCGAATCATTTTTAGATGGAAATTGACAAATCTTTTTTTTGGATTAAGTATGGAAAATTAGCCCATGGGCGAATATTAGCCCCTAAAATTTCCCTGTTGAAGAACTCTAGATTCAAGATAGAACATGCATAGTGATGGAAGTAAAAAGAGTATTAGACAAAGAGGAATATCATGATGCAACTAGAAAATAAATGCGAAGAATTGGAACTGTAGGTTAAAAGATTTAATCGAAAATTTTCTTTAGTGCAGGAGAAACGGCTCCTAGCCTTAAGAGCTTCTAATGGAAAATTGATTCCATTAGAAAACTGTCAAGATAAATTATGTAATATACATGCAGATGCATCCAATTTTACTAAAGTAATAGGAACTATAAGTGGATAAGCTTTCATGGAAGGCCTAAACAAACCAAATTTCCAAACATACATATAATTAGATGAGAAACTACAGAGCATGGTGAATTTTTCAATTCATAATGAAGAAAGGTGGGGTAAATTGTTGGATATTGTTGAATAAGGGAAAATATGAATCCTACTATTTGGGAAGCAGGAAAACAGAAGAAGCACAAAAGTAGCTATAGTCAGCTACAGTTCACCTCAAAGTCTGAACAAAAAATTAGAAATAGTCTAGATTTCCTACTACTTAGTTATATTTTGGAAATATCGACATGTTTTTAGTAGATATTATTTTGTAATAAATTTTATTTGAAGTTTGAATTAATTCAAGACAAACTCTATAAATATTTTGTAAAAAGACTTAGGAAGGGTTAGATTACGAAAGAAGAAAATGTTTTTTGTGATTGTAGGCAGTGAAATATATTTTTGAAGTAATCAATTCAGTAATACAAAGATAGTTTGGTTTAGGGACTCTTGTGTCAAGAGAATGGTGACGTTTCCCTCTTTGTAAATATGTTTTCCTTTCAAGTTTCATATGAATGCTTTCCTTTTTAGGTTTTTTACAAGAAGATTAAGAGCAAAATTTATTGGCAGTACTTTTGCTTTGGCTTGTTAAGAAATATTAATGTTTTATTTCTGATATTAAGTATAGAATTCATCTATGTATGCTCTATATTTAATTGATCCTAAATCTTATTCATCTCATCCACACCACAACAACTCTATGAGATGCAAAAGTTTTCCTACCTTGCCGTATTTTCTACTCCTCTGTTTATTTAATTGATTACTAAAAACTTTATGACTCCATGCCCAATGGACTTGTTTTCCATTTCACAACCAAAAATTTAAAAAATATGTCTTGTTCTTCCATATCTATCCTAAATTCTAAGCACTAAGATTAAAAATCGTATAGAGAGAGCCTGTATGAAGCTAGAAGGGCTCGATCCTAGCATTAAACGTGGTTTGTGTCTACCTCTGCAGTTTCCTTTTCAGCCTAGGAAAACTACGAAGTGCTAACAGACATAAAATGAAAGCTGTACATCGTGGGTGAAATACCCTTATTTCATTTAAGTTGTGAATTTGATCTTTCCTAGAAATCTTGTGTTCATAAAACACAATAGGTACAATCTTTGAATGTCCCTTAGCTTTCAATTGGTATCACTATGTCAATTGGTAGTCTAAGTTCGTACGGATCATGCTTTTGTGCAAATGGGCATTTCTTTTTGAAATGAAGTATTAGAGTTTACCTGGTACAATATCCAATTTGTATCATCTTTTTTGTTGTAATTGTTATTATTTAAGCAACAATTATTTTTTGGAGTAGTTTGATCTTAGGTGGAGAAAAAATGATTGATGTAGATGATCAAGAGAAGTTAGCATAGAGGATGAAGTAGCAGAAACCATGAAAAACAATCTCAATGCATCACTAATGATTGGTATTTGTAGCAACAACAATACCATGAGAAATTTTTATTGGTACCAATTTCTTTTTAATTGGTACAAAAGATGCATTGGTATAAATATTATTTAGTCAGTAGCGATGAGGTGTCAAAAACTAGATGAATTCAAAGCAGAGGCAGTATATGTTTAGGGGGAGCATATCACATATGTATAGTTTATATAACAACAACAATTATTGGTCCTTGAAGAGATGTTTGTAGAGCAGAATGCACATGAGCAACCAAACCCTCAATCATTGACAATCGATGATTACATGGGGAAGAAGAAGCAGCTTGTAATCCCTTTTCCATTAATGTCAAAGGGGGAGAGAAGCTTATTAGGGAGCAAGTTGTGATGGCCCAAGAAAAGGAAAGAAAGCCATTGGTGGGTCATGCAAGGATATGTCTGGAGGAATAATGTGGATTGGCCATCATTGTGGAGAAGTGAACATGTGTTTCCATAAATGCCAATGGAGGAGATTGTTGGACAGTTGGAACTATCTATTTGGCTAGTGGCAGTAAGTGTGTTGGATTTGATGTCGATAGTCATGTTGGGAGATCAAGTTAGGCAGTTGGAATTTCCTGATAGGTAGCAAGTGTGTTGGAATTGATGACTACCATAGTAGCATGGATGTATGTGCTAGCATGATGTTATGCAAGACAAAATTGATGTCCACTAGGCTAGTTGTGAGGGTAGCAGATGCTAATGTTAATGTGCTTGGTGTATCAATCTCAATGTGAATCCCATAGTTAGTGATCCTTGAAGAGATATCTTGAGTGATTATGTTACTACAATGTGGGCAAAGTGTAGAGAGTGTTGTGTATTATTGTATAATTTTGAGTATAACAACAGGTTGTTGTAGAGTGTGCAGAGGAAAAAATGCTACATGGGCCAAAAGGATATTAAGGAAAACATAGCAGAGAAAAGACAGAGAGGATTCCAATTACAGTGAGAAAAAAGTTTTCTTTTGAGTGTGGGTTGGAGCTTGCATACAGGAAGTTGGTGCTTCCATCTCTAGTGGGTTTTTGAGAAGGCTCAGGGGTTGTTGCCTCCTACAAGTTAGTGCTTGCAACAAATCCATAAATTTGGTGCTTTAGATGGTCCTATTGATAGGCTGATCAGGGAGATGGTGCTTCCTATGAGTGGTGGATCACTAAGAGATTGATGTAATAGAGTAGGTGCTCTCATTTTTACATTAATAAAAACAACAAGCTTTAGTGGTTTTTTCCTAGAAGGGTTTCCACATTAAAACTTCGTGTCTCATTTGTTTATTTCTTGTGATGTGTATACTTTTATTGGTTGGCATGACTGTTGTTATGGTGTGTTAATGGTTTCTCTCATATAATATATGCCAAGTTTGAATGAGTAAAGATAATCTTGCATAAAAGTTTAAATTAACCTTAATATTGATTCACCCCCCCTCTCAGTATTAACATTGTTTCCAACAAGTGGTATTAGAGCCAGGTTCCTTTAGGAATAGCTTAATCTCTAGAAGGTAGATCAAAGGGAAAAAATGGATAATCAAGTTTGGCTAACAATAGAAGGACTTTTGTTTTTAAATGGATTGGGCTATGAGCTTTGGAAGATTAGAATACACGCCTATTTAATGGTAATCAATGAATACATTTGGTTGTCTTTGATATATATGGAGAGAGGAATGAGTTCAATATAGAAGCCAAGGATATCAACATGAAAGGGTTGTCTAAGACAAATGTTGATAAAGTGAGACATTGTGAGTCAGTAAGGGAAATGCTCGAAAAATTGCAATGTCTATATGGAGGAGAAAGCTATGCAGAAATTGAGGAGGTCGATGAACCTTGTTTCTCAAGATGTTAACTTGAATATACGAAGGCTACTGATAATGAGAAAAGAAAAATAAATAAAAATATTAAGGCATATCAAAGGAAAATGCTCAAAATATTGAAGATCCTTATTCTAATAAGGAAGTTACTTCCCATCACTCTTGAGTTGATGATGATGAAGAATCATATGAAAGGCCATGTTCCTCAGGAGGTAAGCTACCACTTTGTGATAAATGTTAAGAAATAGGTCATTCATTATCTAGATGTTCATGTGAATCACTTGAAGATAGAGATAGTCATGCATATAGTAGTAGTAATGAAGATATACCCACATTAGTAGCAATAGGAAATGAGTGATCCTCTAAGAAGAAGAGAATATATTTTGTAAAGAGAATTGGGGTATCACTACAAGTGATGAAGATGGAATACTCCTCAAAACTATGGAAGATTCCCTGGATAAAGAGATGGGTTTAGATCTATGTGGTGGCTTAGTTAGCACCTCTGGTTGTGAAGAAAAGGATCTAGATGAAATAATATATTCTAGGAAGAAGTTGATCTCTTCATTAAAGAGATCAAGGAGGTATCATAAGAAAATATCAAGCACAAGGAGTAGTTGTATGAGTATGAACTTGAGAATGAGAAGTTGAGAAAAAAAATAGTTGATATAAATGCTCAACAGGAAGAGGCTAGCATATTGAATGGGAGGTTATCCATTCATCTAAATGATGGAGAAGCTTACTGTGAGAGACTACAAAATGAAGTAGTCTCATTGAGACATGACCTAGAAAGGGAAAGTGAAGCCTTGTCTTAGTATTAGAAGCTTGAGGAGAGAAAAAAGGCTTTGAATGAGATGCTTGTTAAGCAAAGGTCCCCTCTCATAAAAACTAGTTTGGGTTTCAAAGAAAAACCAACCTCCAATATTTTGAAGGTTGAAGGGTCAACTTCCTAGGTAAAGGCAGTTTGAGATCCCAAAAACAACAAAGGGAAAGAAGTTGTTGGGAAGAAATGACAAGGGAGGATAAGGAAGTAGCGTAATGGTAAGAATAAACAACAAGTAGAGAAGAAGAAGAAGAGAACCAAGCAACAATAAGGAATAATGAAAAGAAGTAATGAAAAGTGCAATGGAAGACACATTAAAAACAAATAGAGGTCCTTTCCCCTTCAAGGACAAATCTCTCAAAGAAAAGGTTTCTTCAGTGCTCAAAAGCCTTGTTATGGGTATTATTTTTCTTGCAATAATTTTGGACATAAATCCATACAATATAGATGGAATGCAAGAAAAAAAGACATGTTCGGTAGCAGCAACCCAATAATGTGCAAAGTAGTCAGGATAAGGCATGATTGGAGTAGTAGAGGTTGTGACAAGAATGCTGAAAGATATGGTAATTTCTCTGCCCCACTTTTAAGGCATATCAAATACTAATGATGATGATGATGGTCGTTAACGTCCACTAAGACCAAATTGGTCTATCAGACCTATAATTTTCTTAGTTCTTAATTGTCTGGCTTCTCATATTTATTAGTGAGATTGGTGCTATAGATTTCTTTTTGTGTCTATGGTCTTCCAACCTCCTTTATCTTGCATTTCCTTCATCTGTTCTGGTTCTTGGGACATTGGTGTCTTAGCTTCACAATCTGTTGTGTTCGTCCTTTTGAAGATAGTCAGAGAAGAAGTTTGGTCTAGGAGATCTTCTTTGATGTTAAATGAAGATTTATTTTGTGTGGTATTCGAATCCTCATAACTATTGATGCTTGAGGGGTTGTCAAGTTCACTTTTTTTCTATTGGGTGGGGCTTTCCCGCTGCTTGTCTTGAGAGTTGTTTCTTTCTTGCCATTTGGATTTTTCTAGAGAGTATTCTTCCTTGATGATAGTGTAATGTTCTTTTTGTGCTCCTTTCTACCATGTAGATCTGTGGTGATTCTTTCTAGCATAATTTTTCTGGGAGGCTTTTGGGCAATTTTTGGCTAGATGGCCTGTCTCAAAGAAGGATCGACATCTGAAGAGGACACTTTCATAATCGAGTTTCTGATTCTACACATAGTCTTTACTTGTTAGGTTTATTTCAGCTGGGAATCCGGCGTTGAAGTCCATTTCCACACATATGCGTGCATAGGTGGTTCTGGCATATTCCTCTGTTTTTGGGCACCTGTAGTAACATTTCCCAATTGCATTTCCATTGATTTTTAGCGAGGAGAAATTCCAGAGATGCAAGGGTAGGTTTGGCAATCTCACCCAAACTGGTGTTGAGGTTATGACTGTTGTTGAGGGATTGAATGATGGGTTCCATGACTTCATGAATATGCCTGATTTTTCCTAAAACCAAGGGCTAGAATCTAAAATACATTGACTACTTTCAGGGTTTTCAAAATCTACTATAAATAAACCCCTAGCACAGGGGTAGATATTAATTTCATCAAAAATAACAGGCTTCCATACCTCCGAGATCCAACTGTGGAGAGCTGTCAGCTGCAACCAAAAACCATTGAATCGAAAGATTAGGGTACTTTCAGAAAAATTCAAAGCCTCATCGAGTGAGGCCTGGACCACCTGGATTAGAGGAGCTAGGGCTTCACTGACGATATGGGCAGGAGCTTGCCCCCTAGAGGCAGATAGAACTGAACCAACAACTATTTTCATGAAGTTGGGAGCCACTACAACTGTGCCAACTTTGGGCATGAGGTATCATGCTAAAGATATAAAAAAATAAAGCTTGCTTCTCATATGATGTAGCAACATGAAGCAAGTTGTCCATTAGAGATGATAAGAAATAGTGGAGCAGAGGAATACAAGTTTGTCTCTAGTGCTTAATGTCAAAAGAGAAACATGAAAAGAGGAGGAAGAAATCAAAAGAAAAATAGGAAGAAGGGTCCTCTTACTCTTGTAGTATACCCCTTTGTAAATAAAAAGGAAACAAGAAGACTTGGGGTAAGAAATATGACTTGAAGGAGAAGTTCCCTCTAGACGTGTGTATCCAAAAGAAAGCCCAAATATGGGCAATGAAGCAACTTGAGGGTAATTATTTTTTTTTAGACTCTGCCAAATAAGGTTTGTAAGAAGAAAGAGGACAATTTTCTCTAGTGGGATAAGATTCTTTGTTTCTCTTCAATAAAGAAAGAAAATGGCCTCAAGGGAGGTCAAATAAGTCAGATGCAGGTAGCTAGAGAGAATAGACAGAAAGGTAGATCTGATTGATTGAAGGTATGGTCGAGTCCCCTTTCTGATTACAGTAATGTATTTTTTTTTTTAAATGTATCAACAATGAAAGAGGGGGGAGGAGTGAAGCCAACCAAGTTTTAGGGGAGGTACATAATAATACTTTAGTTTGTGAGATAAGCAGATGATATGCAACATAAGTGTGGAATGAAAAGAGGCCCATAATCAAATAAGGTCCATAGGATCATTCCCCATGCATAAGAAAGGAAGAAAATGAAAGAGATCAGAGGGAATTAGCTCAGGGGGGGCTTATTTATTAGGCAACAACATGCAACAATTGTCAGCCTTAGGTAGAAAGATTGCATTGAAATGAAAGGTTTACATCTTGGCTAAAATACCATTATTTAATTTAAGTTGTGAATATGATTTTTCTTAGCAGTCTTGTGTTCATGAAACACAATAGGTACAATATTGGAATGTCCCTTAGCTTTCAATTGGTATCACTATGCCAATTGGTGGTCTAGTTTCATATGGAGCAACGTTTTGTTGAAATGGGCATTGCTTTCTGAAAGGAAGTATTAGATTTTTCATGGTACATTATCTAATTTCTATCATCCTTTTCGATGCAATTGGTATTATTTAAGAAACAATCCATATTTTGAGTAGCTTTATCTTAGGGGGAGAAGAATTGATTAATGTCGATGCTCAGGAGAAGTTAGAATAAAGGATGAAGCAGCAATAATAGTGAAAAACAAGCTTAATGCATCACTAATGATTGGTATTTGCAACAACAACAATACCATGATAAATTTTAATTCGTATCAATTTCTTTTTAATTGGCACAAAAGAGGCATTAGCAGAAACATTATTTAGTTAGCATCAAGCCATAAGGAGTCAAAAACTGTAGGAGTTCAAAGCAAAAGCAATATATGTTTAGGGCAGCATATCAGATATGTCTAGTTTATATAACAACAATAGTTATTGGTCCTTGAAGAGAAGTTTGTAGAGAAAAATGAACATCAGTAACCGAACCCTTAGTCATTCACTGTTGATCATTACACAGGGAAGAAGAAGCAACTTGTAATCCGTTTGTTATTGATGTCAAAGGGGAGAGAAGATTAGTGGGGGGGAAATTGTGATGACCCAAGCAAAGGAAAGAAATCCATTGGTGGCTTATGCAAGGAGATGTATGGAAGTATCATGAGGTTTGGCCATCAATGTGGAGAAGTGAAGAGGTGTTTCCATCAATGCCAAAGGGGGAGATTGTTGGAAAGTTGGCATTTTCTCTTTGGCTAATGGCAGTAAATGTGTTGGCATTGATATCAACAATCATGATGGGAGATCAAGTTGGGCAGTTGGAATCACTTGATAATTAGAAAGTGTGTTGGTTTGATTGCAACCAGAATAGCATGGATGTATGTTCTAGCATGATGTTAGGAAATAAAACATTATTGTCCACTAGGCTAGTTGTGATGGCAAAAGATACTAGCATTGATGTGCTTGGTGTATCAATCTTAGTGAGAATCCCATGATTGGTACAATGCTCTATACACAATCATCATAGTATCATGCTTATTGGAGAAGCCATAAAATGATGAGTATGGTGGTTGGGAGTCCCATGCTTTAGAAGATATTTTGCCTCAAGAGATAAACTTAGATACTCTTGGATAAAGCATAGTTGGTTAGTCCTTAGAAAGAGATTTCCAACGGTATGTGGAAGCCAATAAATGGATCTCGGGATCAAAATTTATTGATAGCCTAAGTAAGGATCTTGAAGTCCTTATAGGAGGCCAAATTTCAAAACCAAGGAAGCAGGACAAATATCAAAACCTTGAATTTCGAAACCTTGGAACCTCAGAACCAGGGAAGCATGATGAATATTGAAACCTTGAATTTCAGAACTTCAAAAAATCAGAGGGTCCGAATTTTGAGACCTCGGAGGGTCGAAATCTCAGGACCTCTAAAAGTATGAATATTAGAGGATTATTTAAAAGAACCTGATATAACATGGAACCAAGGAAGCAACAAAATTTTGGAACCTCAAAACTTCGAAACTTCGAAACCACATAACTTCTTATCTCAAGACATCAGAAGGCTGGAATATCGGAACCTCGGGGGTTTGGAACTTCAGAACTTCAAAATTTCAGAATTTTGTAACTTCTTATTAATGAATACTTTTTAAAAGCGTTGAGGGTTGCGAGGAGTAGGGTTTTACAAAAGAGTTGAATTTCAAAACCAAAGTATCGAGGGACCCTTTCTCTCTCCTTAGAACGGATACATGGCAACAATTGATTGGCCCTCAAGAGCTAATGGTGGTAGATGACATCATCATGACATGATTGTATAGAGGACATGTGGAAAATCATGGTGACACATACTACCACTAAGGAGAAGCCATGTGTGATTAATGACATGAGCATGACATCACCCTGGAAGTATATTTCGAAGGTAAAATATTTCGTAGCTCCTCTCTAATTGAAAATTGAGAAAGCTCTGATATAAGGAGCTTTTGATGTTGTTGACACTTGGTCATGGATCCTAAAGAACTAAGGGCATAGAGAAAGAACACAAAGAGATAGGCCCCTGATAGGATCCTAAACAACTTAGCACCTAAGTTCTATGGATATGCCATGTGGGTTTTTCGAAGGTCGGAGATTTCATAACCCCTCTCTAATTGAAAAATCTATGATATAGGGAGCTTCTGATGTTGTTGGCACTTGGTTGTGGAGCCAAAAGAACTAAGTGCGTAAAGAAAGAACATAAGGAGATAGGCCCTTGATAAGATCTTGAAGGGCTTAGCACCTAAGTTCTATGCTGTTGATCACAACACCCAATTCTATGGTGGAAAAACAATAAGAGACGAAGAAAAATGTGCTAAAGACCAGGCTTAGAATTTCAGGATCTCGTAATATCCTGGAACATAACACCTTAATAAAGTTACGATATGTGGGGCTCTGAAATTGCAGCATAAAGGTGTATGAAGGATGAATCTCTCTTTTTTGGATTGTAGATTACTATGGTGTGGTTTCTGAGAGGAATTCGGATTTTCCACAGTGTTCATCTTTATATTGGTCGACGTTTCGAGTCTAGACCCAGACTCATCATTAGGACTGATTATACGGAGAAAAGAAAGAAAAAGGGTTTATGATAAATATGTAATAGGCTTGATGTAAAGACAATTTGCTGACTAAATGACTGTTTATTACTATTATTTACCATTATTTATATTATTATTTATATCATTATCTGCCATTATTTATATTATTTATTATTATCAATCATTATTATTATTTATATCATAAGTTTGCTATTTTATTCATTAATTATTCTAAAATTGCATTGTGAGATTTTATGTTATTAGTTTGAAATAATTAATAAATTCTGTTGTACTGTGTAATCTATTTATAATTCACTTAATATTGTGTAATTAATTTGTGCTTAATACCTAAAAGGTTTATAATATGGATTGAGTACCATTATATCATGTTGTTAATTTATAATTTCTAATGTGTTGTGAAATTAATTTTGAGGTTTATTATTAATATACCAAGTTTATTATGTTGCTACTTAATATAAATTGAGAAATTGGTTATATGTTGTTAATTAATTGATTGTATTAGCTATTGAGTCCTATTATTAATTTACTAATTCTATAGACTTATGAATTATTATATGCTTAAGTTAATAATGTTGTTAATTTATTATGTTTATTTATTGCTTTTCATTATTAATGTATTAATGTATTATGTTGCTAATCTACTAAAATCAACTAGAGCGATTAGTTATATGTTATTTTATTACTTGAACAAGTTAGTTAATAGGTTCTATATACTTATATTGTGTTAGTTATTTTATTATTTATATCATAAGCTTGTTGTTTTTACTCATTAATTAATTTGTGAGAATGGTTTTATGTTATTTGTTTGAAATAATTAATAAGTTCTGTAATAATATGTAATCTATTTATAAATCCATATTAATGTGTAATACCTTGTAATTCATTCCTAAAGGTCTATAATATTATTGATATATTAGGTTTATTATATTGTTAATTTAATAATTCAATAGAAATGTTGAGTTATAAGATATTATGCTTAGTTGATTGAATTGATCAATGAGTTCTATTTGAATAAGTACCATTATATTATGTTACTTATTTTTAATTTCAATGTGTTGCGTAATTAATTTTTAGGGGTTTATATTATCATTTATATACCAATTTTATTATGTTGCTCTTTAAATAAAATTAAATTGAGAATTTGGTAATATGTTATTAATTAATAGATTGCATTAGTTACTGAGTCTTATTATTAATTTGTTAATCTTGTTGATTTATAAATTATTGTATACTAAAGTTATTTATGTTGTTAATTATTATGCTTATTCATTGATTAACATTATTAATTAATTAATCTATTATGTTGCTAATGTATTAAAATTAAATAGAGAAACTAGTTATATGTTATTTCATTAATTGATCAAGTTAGTTACTATGTACTATATTTAACCTAGTTACAAGTATTATTGAGAACTTATGTTAAAGATTATGCTCTTAATGCTGAAAAGGAAGGGAGAGGTAGAAGGAGAAGGAAGGGATAGATGAATTATTTGTGGGGGTGAGCAAAGAGCTCCAATTTTTGCTAATTTCCAAGCCTCCATCCCTATTAAGGTTGCGCGGGTGTTTTATGATTTCAATAGCTTCTCTGACCTTTCGCTTGAAATGGTGATTTTCATTGGCAATAACCTTGGCGTCTTCAAGGCACATATGGTGATTAGTTTTACCTACATGCTCAGCTAAGGATGAAGAGCGGGTTCTTTCATTACGGATATCTGCACTATGCTCTTTGAGCCTAATCCTCACGGACCTACCCATTTCTCCTATATATTGATCCCACAAGAGCAATTGATGATATACACCCCTTTCTGCTGGAGTTGTTCTTGGCTGTCCTTAACAGATTTCATTCTTTGTTTGATGGTTGACCACGGTTTGAATGCAGTCTTTATATTTTTCTTTTTGAGGATTTTAGCTATCTCGTCTGTGACTCCTTGAATGTATGGGAGGTAGGCATTGGAAGTTGAGGGTTCTTTCTCCTTGTTTTTATTATTTTCAGATCTGGCCTTTTGAATGGCTTTGAATATGCTTTTATTGTTGTACCCTAAGTTGGCAAATGTTCTTTTAAGGTAAGTAATTTCTTCTTCAGTATGGTTTTTATCAGAAATTCTACAAGCTCTAGTGAAGAGGGTCTGCAGTACCCCCATTTTTTGAGCTGGGTGGTGGTGTGAATCAGCATCGAAGTAGTTGTCGGTATGGGCTTTCTTTCTAAATACTTTATGACCTATGGAGCCATCATTTCTTCGTATGAGGAGAATGTCCAAGAATGGTATGCAATTATTTTCTTCTATCTCCATTGTAAATTTGATGTCTTCTGACATGCTATTAAGATGGTTCAAAAACTTGTTAAGTTCATTCTCGCCATGTGGCCAATTGACACTGGTGTCATCTACAAACCTAACCCAAGATTTAGGTTTTAAAGGGTAAGTATCGAGAGCCTTCTTCTCAAATTTTTCCATGAAAAGATTTGCCACGATTGGCGAAAGAGGTGATCCCATAGCAACACCCGAAGTTTGTTCAAATATTTCACCTTGGAAGGAGAAGAAGGTGGAGCGAAGACAGATTTCAGCTAATTTTGCGGTCTCGGGGTCTGCCACTTCTTTAACTACATGAATTTCTTCATCTAGGGGGATTTTGGTGAAGAGCTGGACTACGTCAAAGCTAACGATTTTATCTCCGGGATCTAGCTTAGTATTTTTAATGTATTTGACAAATTGATTGGAAGCTTATGATATAAATAATAATATAAATAAAGGTAGCACAAAGCCATTCTCACAAATTAATTAATGAGTAAAAACAACAAGCTTATGACATAAATGATAATATAAATAAAGGTAGCACAAAGCCATTCTCACAAAATTAATTGATGAGTAAAAACAACAAGCTTATGACATAAATGATAATATAAATAAAGGTAGCACAAAGCCATTCTCACAAATTAATTGATGAGTAAAAACAACAAGCTTATGACATAAATGATAATATAAATAAAGGTAGCACAAAGCCATTGTCACAAATTAATTGATGAGTAAAAACAACAAGCTTATGACATAAATGATAATATAAATAAAGGTAGCACAAAGCCATTCTCACAAATTAATTGATGAGTAAAAACAACAAGCTTATGACATAAATGATAATATAAATAAAGCTAGCACAAAGCCATTCTCACAAATTAATTGATGAGTAAAAACAACAAGCTTATGACATAAATGATAATATAAATAAAGCTAGCACAAAGCTATTCTCACAAATTAATTGCACAAATTAATTGATGAGTAAAAACAACAAGCTTATGACATAAATGATAATATAAATAAATGTAGCACAAAGCCATTCTCACAAATTAATTTATGAGTAAAAACAACAAGCTTATGACATAAATGATAATATAAATAAAGGTAGCACAAAGCCATTCTCACAAATTAATTGATGAGTAAAAACAACAAGCTTATGACATAAATGATAATATAAATAAAGGTAGCACAAAGCCATTCTCACAAATTAATTGATGAGTAAAACCAACAAGCTTATGACATAAATGATAATATAAATAAAGGTAGCACAAAGCTATTCTCACAAATTAATTGATGAGTAAAACCAACAAGCTTATGACATAAATAATAATATAAATAAAGGTAGCACAAAGCCATTCTCACAAATTAATTGATGAGTAAAAACAACAAGCTTATGACATAAATAATAATATAAATAAAGGTAGCACAAAGCCATTCTCACAAATTAATTGATGAGTAAAAAAAACAAGCTTATGACATAAATAATAATAATATAAATAAAGGTAGCACAAAGCCATTCTCACAAATTAATTGATGAGTAAGAACGACAATCTTATGACATAAATAATAACATAAATAAAGGTAGCACAAAGCCATTCTCACAAATTAATTGATGAGTAAAAACAACAAGCTTATGACATAAATAATAACATAAATAAAGGTAGCACAAAGCCATTCTCACAAATTAATTGATGAGTAAAAACAACAAGCTTATGACATAAATAATAACATAAATAAAGGTAGCACAAAGCCATTCTCACAAATTAATTGATGAGTAAAAACAACAAGCTTATGACATAAATAATAACATAAATAAAGGTAGCACAACGCCATTCTCACAAATTAATTGATGAGTAAAAACAACAAGCTTATGACATAAATAATAATATAAATAAAGGTAGCACAAAGCCATTCTCACAAATTAATTGATGAGTAAAAACAACAAGCTTATGACATAAATAATAATATAAATAAAGGTAGCACAAAGGCATTCTCACAAATTAATTGATGAGTAAAAACAACAAGCTTATGACATAAATAATAATATAAATAAAGGTAGCACAAAGCCATTCTCACAAATTAATTGATGAGTAAAAACAACAAGCTTATGACATAAATAATAACATAAATAAAGGTAGCACAACGCCATTCTCACAAATTAATTGATGAGTAAAAACAACAAGCTTATGACATAAATAATAATATAAATAAAGGTAGCACAAAGCCATTCTCACAAATTAATTGATGAGTAAAAACAATTGGCTTATGACATAAATAATAATATAAATAAAGGTAGCACAAAGCCATTCTCACAAATTAATTGATGAGTAAAACCAACAAGCTTAGGACATAAATAATAATATAAATAAAGGTAGCACAAAGCCATTCTCACAAATTAATTGATGAGTAAAAACAACAAGCTTATGACATAAATAATAATATAAATAAAGGTAGCACAAAGCCATTCTCACAAATTAATTGATGAGTAAAAACAACAAGCTTATGACATAAATAATAATATAAATAAAGGTAGCACAAAGCCATTCTCACAAATTAATTGATGAGTAAAAACAATTGGCTTATGACATAAATAATAATATAAATAAAGGTAGCACAAAGCCATTCTCACAAATTAATTGATGAGTAAAACCAACAAGCTTAGGACATAAATAATAATATAAATAAAGGTAGCACAAAGCCATTCTCACAAATTAATTGATGAGTAAAAACAACAAGCTTATGACATAAATAATAATATAAATAAAGGTAGCACAAAGCCATTCTCACAAATTAATTGATGAGTAAAAACAACAAGCTTATGACATAAATAATAATA
>APFE030312066.1:0-22911 GCA_000404065.3 Pinus taeda
TCTGTTGAATAGTGTCCCAAGACACAAGAAGAGGAAGAGGACATGTCTCGTGTTCCATATGCAAGTGCAGTCAGTAGCCTGGTGTATGCAATGGTTTGTACTAGACTAGACATTGCACATGCAGTGGGAGTATTGAGCAGGTTTATGTCAAAACCAGGAAAGGAGCATTAGATAGCAGTGAAGCAATTTTTCAGGTATTTGCGTGGCACTAGTGATTATGGTTTGTCAAGGAAGACCAGGATTGGATAGAGTGTTGGATATTCATGCTTTGTTGATGCAAACTGGGTTGGAGATCTAGATCAAAGAAGATCTACAAGTGGGTATGTATTTAACCTATTTGGAGGTGTAGTCAGTTGGATGAGTAAGAAACAATTTGTAGTGGCACTATCAACTACAAAGGCAGAATACATGATAGCCACAAATGCAAGCAAGGAAGCCGTTTGGTTGCAAAGATTGTGTTTGAGTATGGGGTTAGTACAATGAGCTATAAAGATAGACTGTGACAACCAAAGTGCAATTTTCTTAGCAAAGAACCCTGCATATCATTTAAAGACAAAGCACATTGATATTCAGTATCACTTTGTGAGGGATATGATAGAAGACAAAAAGGTGTTGCTAGTAAAGGTGGACACTTTGAAGAATGTTGCAGATGTATTGAAAAAATTTGTGAGCTTTGAGAAGTTCTCTTGGTGTAGAGAAACAATGGGCGTTGTAGGGCTAGATAAATGACTAAGCTCTCTTGTGGCCCACTATGGAAAGAAAACAACAAGTGGGAGAATGGTGGGTTGTGTTATATTCTTTTCATGACTAGCCCACGTAGTTAATCGGGGGGTTAGAGGGGGCACAAAGCCCCCCGTTCGTTGCGCCAATATCATAGCGGGGGGGGAGGGGTGTGCCACAGGGGGTTTGAGTGGTGCAGGTAACCCCACTCTATGGGGTTCGAGGTAGCGCCCTGGAAAAATTTGGTTTTGGAACCTATGTTAGTTTGTGCGGACCCATCTATGGTTTTGTGCATGATTTTCGCACATGGTATTGGACGCGATGGCTTTCGGTCCATGGTATTGTATGCTTCAGCATGTATAAATATGTATTGTAACATTGAAAGGAAAATAATGAAAAATCAAGCTAGTAGTCCCGGTTTTGGGATCCTGGGGAAAATCTCTGTATATATGTGTTTTATGTGTTATGCTCTTGCATTATTTATTTTCTGTGTTTTAGAATTCGTATGGAGGTAATTTTTGTACGGGTTTAAAACCTACATTGTCGAGCTTACAAACTAATGATGGAGTGTGGTGCTAACACTTATAGAATGAAAGAGAAAGAGCATGGAAAAGAGGACAATGGACATCGTGGTGGTCGAGGAGGTTACCAAGCAAGAGGTTGAGGTGGCAGAGTTGATCAAGAACGTGGAAAAATCATTTGCTATAACTATGGCTAGTCAGGGCATTTTTCAAGAGATTGTCAAAATCCCACAACGACATCTAAGTATTGTAAATACTTTGACCATGCAATTGAATAATTTCCTATACTTATGGAGAAGATGCAAGAAAAAAGGAATCAGAAGCTAACACAAAATATTCAAATGATGACTACTGAAAGGAGGACGGATGAACCTCGAATTAATATTGTCACTAGAAGTGGAGCTGCGATTGGTAGTGATAAAATGGATAGAAAGAAAGAATCTGAAAGTACATTGGTCAAAAAGACTGCAAAGAAAGTTCATGTTTTTTATATTCATAAAGAAAAAGAAGTATTTATGGAAGAAAAGAAACGTTTTATGGATGTTGGAGCTTCGAAATGTAGTGCACAGCCAAAGCCCAATCAGAAGAGTAACTGTGACATGTCATTAGCTTCGACATAGGACCGAGCTCGAACACATGATTTAGCTCCGATATAGCACTAGGATTCAACAAATAAAATAGGTATTTTAAAGTCTTTTCTGCAGACTTGTATGAAATTGTTATGAGATCAAAAGGTTGTAGGAGTTGATAGATTCATGTGCATCCAAATAAACACTGGGAAGTGAAATGTGCATGGTCAATAATTTGCATTGACAGAAGAGAACTAGAAGAGAAATGAGGCTTAGTGCACAAATAGGTGTATATGAGATGGATCAAGTTATTCTAGATCTAGGATCTGATGCTAATGTTTTGATGAAGAAGACATGGAAATTAATGGGTAAGTTGAAGCTACATTGGTCACCTATTCAATTAAGAATGGAAAATTAGCAAAAGATATTCCCTCTTGGAAGACTACCAAGTGTCACAGTTGATATTGAAGGAGTTAACACTATTGTTGATTTTGAAGTAATAGAGATCGTCGATGAAAGTAACCCTTATCCTGGATTTCTTGGAATTTACTGGGCATTTGACAATATGGCCATAATTAGCGTAAAGAAGGTACATATGATATTTGAAAGAAACATTGTAAGAGTAATTCTCCCCTTGGATCCATTGGAAGGAGTAAGATATATAGAGCCAATCAAAGAAGAATATTGTGAAACTAACATAGAAAATATCTATCAAATGACAACGAAGGAAAAAGATTGCATTAACCCTACTATAGAAGGAAAGTTGAATTGGGAGCTTGATAGTTCTTGTACCTCAGACTCAAAAGAAGAATTGGAAAATTAGCATAATAGGTTGCATGAATTATCCACAAGGTGATGTGCAAGAATTACCAAATCAGTTCGTTGTATGACATCTGAGGTATGTAGCCTACTTCTTATGATGGCTTAAGTGATGTAAATACCTTTCTTAATGATCATGAAGAACAATTTCCAGAAAATCAAAGGTTGCCAACCTTGGATATAGCCCTGAAATCTACCCCTACTAGATGGTGGAATGCACGCAAGAAGAATATAGGATGCTGGCAGGAATGTCAAATATTGATGTGGATAAGGTTTGGAAAGATAGATACAGAGATAGAGATAAAATATGATGGTGAAACTAATCCTAAGAAGCATATCCAAGTATGCACTACAACATGGAAGGAGATTCCACAACAAGAATGGATACATGGATTCATTCACACATTAGAGGAAATCCCTAAGAAATAGTACCTAGAAACATAGCTTCGACATGGTACAGTGAACTGGGCATACATGGTTGATGGCTTCATATTAACATTTAGTTTTGAGGATGATTGTCCATACATAGATTTGGCCCTTCAGAGAGTCAAGAAGAATATTTTTGAGAATATAACCCGACTAACATGGCAGTAACCTGATTGAGTTGCGTAGATAGAAAATGCACTAGAGTGTTATAACCTTACTGCAGATGAAGATTAAGATCCTTGCAACATTGACATAATAGAGTCAGAAATATATCGTGAAGAAACTAGACCTGAGCCAGAGATACTAGATATAATGAATCCATTGAAGACCAAGAAGATAAACATAGGATCAGAGAAGGAACCCAAGTTTGCAAAAATAGGAGAATATGAGGACGAATAGACAATCAATAAAGTTACAGAGTTGCTTCATGAATATCAAGAAATTCTCACCACTAATTTTTCATAGATGAAGGGTATAATAGGAGATAAAGGAGTCATGAAGATTCCCTTCAAGTCTGATGCGAATCTAGTCAAACAAAGACCTTACAGGATGAACCTGAAGTATAAGGAGAAACTAAATATAGAGCTCGATAAGATGTTAGCAGTAGCAATTATTGAACTTGTACAAGAATCAAAAAGGGTGAGCCCTATGGTTGTGCAAGAGAAGAAGACTCAAGGAGAAATTAGGATCTGTGTTGATCTGAGAAAGTTGAATGATGCATGTTTACATGATCACTTCCCTACCCCTTTCACATATGAAGTGCTAGACAATGTAGGAGGTCAGGAAGCTTATTCATTTACGGACGTATTCCCAGGTTATCATCAGATTAGGATTGCACTTGAAGATCAACATAAGACAAAATTTGCTATAAAATGGGGCTCATATCAATACACAGTAATGCCTTTTGGATTGAAAAATGCCCCTGTTATATTTTCTAGGGTTATGATTGCAGATTTTAAGGAATACATCCATAAGTTTTTAGAGGTATATTTTGATGATTAGACAATGTTTTGATTGTTGAGAAAAAATGTTGGAAGTTTAAGACTTACGCTCGACACATGTAGACAATATCAGATATCTTTGAACCTAAAGACGTGATTATTTTGTGTACCTTTTGGTATATTGTTGGGACATATTATCTATAAGAAAGCACTAATGGTGGACCCTACTAAGATTGTTATCATTGTGAACTTGCCCCCACCTAAGACAGTAAGATGGCTTCGCACTACGTTGGGACATACTAGGTATAACAAGAACTTCATCAAGGGGTATGCTCAAATTACTACACCTATGGAGAAATTATTGAAAAAGGATATAACTTTTCAGTGGGATGAAGAATGTCAGAAGAGCCTCAACATTTTGAAATAAAAAATGATAACTGCACCTATACTAGTGTTCCCTGATTGAAATAAGGAATTCCATGTCCATGTGGATGCCTTTTGCATAGATTTGGGAGTGGTATTGGCACAACCTAGTGCAAGAGAGATTGGTCATCCTGTAACTTTTGCAAGAAGAAAGTTATCTAAAGAAAAAAAGAATTACACCACTACAGAAAGAGAAGGACGACATATGGTATATGATTTGTAGAATTTTAGACACTATTTGTTGGGATCACACTTTAAAATTTTTACATATCATTCCGCACTGAAGTATTTGGTTAATAAGCTTGTCTTAGGAGGGAATATTTGCATATGGTTACTGTTATTCCAGGAATATGACTTTGATATCATTTTTAAACTAGGGAGACTGAATGCAAGACCTAACCATTTATCAAGATTGGAAACAGGGGAAGAACCAACCAACATAAAGGATAATCTCCCTAATGCGTAGTTATTTGAAATCAGAGTTGCAGATGACCATTTGCAGATATCATTCAGTTTTTTACCACAGGAATGGCTACTTCAGAGTATACTACGCATCAAAAGAAATAATTAGTGGTTAAGGCAGCTGAATTTTCATTAATAGCAGGACATTTATATAAGATGGGACCATATGAGATATTATGCAGATATATTCCCAAATATGAAAGACGGATGATTCTAGCATAGGATCATGGAGGCAAAGGTGGTGGACACTATGCAGGAAAAGATATTCTACAAAATATTTTGAGAGTAGGATTGTGGTGGCCTACACTACACAAAGATGGAAAGGAGTATTGTCGAGCATGTGATGTGTGTCAAAGAACATGAAAGACTTCAAGAAGAGATGAAATGCCATTAGTACCACAAGTTACATTGCAGGCCTTTGAAAAATGGGCTATTGATTTTGTTGGAACTATCAACTCACTTGGAAGGAGGACTGGTGCGAGGTGCATAATTACAGTGACTAATTATCTGACAAGATGGGCCAAAGCATAATTAGTAAGAGACTGTAGTGCAAAGACTGTTGCGAAGCTTATTTTTTAGTACATATTGTCTAGATTTGGATATCCAAATATTTTGATGAGTGACCAAGGTTCACACTTCCTAAATAAGACTATTGAATCATTGACTGAGGAATCCCAAGTTTATAATCAGAAGAGTACCCCTTAGCACCCTTAGGCTAATGGAATAATATAAGCATTTAATAAGATTTTGGAGAATGCACTTACTAAGATATGCAATGTGAATAGAGATGATTGGGACATTAGAATTCTAGCAATTTTATGGGATTATAGGACCACATGTAAAAATTTGACAAGTTAGACACCCTTCAGGTTAGTTTATGGGCAAGAAGTTGTGATGCCCATGGACTACATCGTGCCTAGTTTGAGGATTATAGCTTTTACAGATGTGGAAGACCCTGATATGATGGAGGAAAGAATGTCGTAGTTGTTTTCTTTGGAGGAAGAGATATTTATAGAAGGATTCCATTAGCAAGTACAAAAATCAAGAGAAACATCTTGGCATGACAAACATATTAAGTAGAAGAAGTTCTAGGTAGGAGACCTTGTTCTCCTCTATGACAGTAAATTTGTGAAATTTCAAGGAAAATTCAAGATCCATTGGTTGGGCCCATATATTATCAAGCATATTACTAATGGAGGTGCAGTCCAATTAGTGAAGTTAAATGGAGAATTGATTCAAGGAAGAGTAAATGGAAGCAGGTTGAAGCTATACGGGGAAAATCCTACCCCTACTACCTAGCTCTGAAGAAGAAAGGAGAAAATTCTTAGTGCCACTTGTAGTTGAAAGTGGTCACTGGACTATAAACTATGCTGCAAAGAGCTTCGACATAGGAAGTTACTTAGCTAGAGTTAGGATTATGTCAAAGTTCATAGGAGCTTTGACGTAAGAAGGGTTGTTCGCTATAATATGGGATGCATCAAAGTTTGCAGAAAAAAAAAAAATGACCATTAAAAGGGAAAGTTAATGTTAAAATACGCCGAAAGTTGCATTTATGAGGACAAACTGACAATATCTAAGGATAAATATGCAATTAATGAACACAATCTAAACAAAATCTGAGCTAATGATGGGGTTAGAAATTTAGAATTGTTATAAAAAATTTCCTCCTGTCTAGATTTGGAATTTTGCTAAATTGAGAAGTCAAGTCTTGATAGTGCAGAAACGTTGCAGAAAATTTTGTTGTCGTATTTCGTCTGAGCATTCTTGGGAAGAAATTGTTTGTATATTTCATGAGAAGGGCTTACCTGAAATCATGGAAGCAGTATCACCTGCAGCAACATCATTACCCACACAGTGGAGATCTCCATGAAAGAAACTAACCAAAGAGGAGAGAACGAAGAAGAAACAGGATAAGAAACTTGTCGAGCCTCAACAAGAAACTGAACAAGTCAGAGATAACGAGGAAGAAGTAGAGCAAGTGGAAATGGAAACAGATGGTGTAGCATTTCCATTACCTCTGCCACCATGTATCCCACCTAGAAAACCAAATGAAAAACTGGTAATAGAATCAAAGGATGTGAAGTATGGCACCTTCACACGCATGTTTCTAGACTCATAATCATTTACTAGAGAAATTCTTGGGAAAATTCCATAGTCGAAGTTTGCAGACTATGATTTCAATGAGAGGAAGAAATGTCCACGGTTTGCACCAGATAGATACTTAAAGAAAGTTCACTACCCTGAGAGTGGTGTGACGATGTTAGATCCGCAACAATGAGTGGATGGATTGGCGCAGTCAAGGTTATTGAACATGTTGAATGTGATGCACTTTGACAGAAGTCTAGGGAGCACAACCTATGTGAGACAGATGCTTGTGTTGGTGCACGATGGATGCCAATGGATGGGGAAGAGGATCCCTATAGAAGAAATTCTAATATGGAGAATCACAAGGCTACCATATCAAGGGTGGAATCCTATAGAAGAATTCTTTGGGAAAGATCAGGACTGTGCCATAGCCGAAAGCATGAAGAAGAAGTTTGGACTAAAAAAAGGGAAGAAAGGGTATGACATCAACTCTATCAGTGACCAAGGAATTTGCTTCGCAACACATATATTGGCTAGGAAGATCATGAGGAAGTGTCGAGCTAATGAAGTCCTTGCATCAGTGGTTTCATTAGCTACATAGTGTGCCAATGGGGTTCAATACAATTGGGTCGCATACCTTTGCAAAGAACTTATGGACTTCTCTCGCAAATTCTTGGAGAAAGGTACCAAATTTCATTATGCATGGTTGATTTTAATAATTGTGATGCTGGCATGGAGAGAGTCGGAGGATTCGTAGTTCCCTCCAGTGGCTTCAAATGTTTGCGAAGACACACGGTATGCCTCATTGTGGTACACCACTAAAGCATCGCGAGCATAAGAGGATAGGATGTTTTTTGTGTTATAACATATGGATTTTCATATGTTGGTGAACTAGCAACCTCACCTTTCGCTGAGCCTATACAATCAGTATAGATTTGTTGCAAATTTTAAGGTTGATTTCCACAACATTTACATATAGGCTCGCAGGGACACACAGAAGAAATCAAATCCCCTACTATATTTAGTAACAGAAGATGATCTCCTCACACAAGTACAACAGTGGCCCACAGAATGGATGACTGCGCTAGAGGAAGAGGCAAAAGATAGTGTGATAGAGGAGGACACATCGCAGTAAGGAGAAGTGAGTGGAAAGGATAAATACAAGGATGAGCAGGACTTCGAGGAAGAGGAGCAACATGACAAGGGTCACCATGATCCTCTTGAAGGAGATGAGCAGAATAAGGAGTCTGAAAAGATAAAAATAGAATAAGCTATCATAGAAAAGAGGAAGGAACAAGGTGAAGCTACCACGAAGAGAAAGAAGCAGAAGGAAGACAAGACAAAGGATATCATGCCAGTGGTCCTCACTTATGGGGACTTGGATCAGATTGGGGATAGAATCTAGGAGGAAACAACAGAATCGTGGAATAAGTTGGAATATCACTACGATGCACTTTTAGAAGGTGTGCAAGAAAACATCGCAGAACTCAAAATATTAGCACAGACAAATAGACATCCAATCCAAGTAGTGGAAAAAATTTGAGAAGAGAGGCAAATAGAGCGTACACTTGGAGTGTGGATAGCATCTATACTTGTTGGAGCCCTGCAATTTGAATTCACTGAGGTTCATCAGCAGAATAAATAATAGAGGAATGTCAACATGAACATCACAGCAGTACCATTGTAGAGATTACACAAGTTGCACTTGGAAATCATATATGAGCTGAAGCTGCGCGAACAACACACCTCATAGTTGAACATTCAAGTAGAAAGAGAGCAGGCTTCGCTATAATAGAAGCTCGACCAGGCGATCCAGGAAAGGGATCAGGCATTTCGTCAGTAGCAGAAGATCAAGGAGGTGGTTGAAGGAACATGCAGATAGATTTTGAGCCTTGATGTCTGAGAAGAAGATCCAATGGAGGACAAGGTCGTGAAGCTAGGCCTTGTAATAAAAGGATATAAGGAAAAGATTGTTGCAGTACAATTTAAATATGAAATGTAGATTAGTGAGTTGCAAATGAAGGTGTAACCAACCACACCACAAGAAGTGCGGTAGTAGAGGGAGACTGACCTAAAGGCTGTAAATGCCAGCATCTCAACCATAGTGGTAGATTATGGAAAACTTTTGGATGATAGTTTACATATTTGGACTTCGCTATAGGAAGATCCAAATGTGAAGAAATTGAAAGAAGACATTCAACAAAAGTAGCAGCCACTAGAAGAGATTTTGGAAACTAGGAAGACATTACCAATCTTGTAGAAGCTCGCAAATATTAATGAGGGAAATTCCCTTCAGAAGAAGATAGAGGAGTTGATGAAGGAAGAGCAGGTTTTGACAGAGAGAACTTAGCCATGGAAGGATGAGGCTCTCCAACTGTCCCAAGCAGTAGATGAGAAGCTTTAGGAGCTTTGACAAAGGGAGACAACAATGGTGCATGAGGTTATGGACCATGTGATAGAAGCATTGTTGGAGGAAGTGTGCAATGAAGAGAAGAAGATCACAAAGATTTTGCAGTAGTTCAACAATGCCTACAACAAGATCACAACAAATATCGGATGAAAATCGGCTAAGTGACTCGGGACAAGTCACATGTGAGTGTTGGGGGCTTGTTGGGCGCAACCCAACTTGGCCTAGATTTTGGGCAAAGACTCCACATTTTGTGGAGTGAAGCGCGTAGTGGAGCATGCCGTAGAGTGCACAGTAGAGCGGCGGAACATGAAAGGGACCACCCACTGGATCAATTGGATTATACCACAGGGTATAAGGGCTTCGGGGTGGGTCAAATCCCCTCCTTTTTATAAAAGCACAATTTTGTAAATGCTTTTTGGCCATAATTGCTTATTTTAGGGAGTCCATGGTATTTGGACCATGGTATTGTAATGATGTAACCCTCTGATGTAATAATATATATAGGGTAAAATAACAAAGAATAGGGGCATCTTTTATGATCCAGATCAATGTTATGGTTGTATTATTGTGATCTGTAGTTTTGTAGCGAAGGAAAGGCTCTACAACTGAGTGTGCAATGACCTGAGTATGCAGTTGAGTGCGCAGAAGGCCTACAACTTAGTACGTAGATCAAGAATTATTTGTTGTACAAAGAATCATTATATTAAAAATAGTTCTAGTGGAGGTAGCCCCACATTGGGGTGAACCATGGTAATTTGGTGTCTTCATGTGTATATTTTCTTATTATCTGTTTTAGAGTTGTAGTTATTACAGTTTGATTTCAGCACAATGATGGTTTACGGTTTGATATGATATGATTAAGTGATTAATTTAATGTGGCAAAGTGATTTATGAATGTTAAGAAAAAGGAACATAATAATACTACATATCCACATTCTTCAAGGTTGCAGAAACCTCGCTTTGCATCCTCCCATAGTCACTTTGGGTGAGACTGCAATCTTATTGCAGGTCGTTGCCAAAAGAGCCAATGTTTGAGGGTTTTTGTTGGTGTGTAGTATAGATCGAACCTGGGTCACCCAAACCAAGACAACACCAAGATACTCAATCTTGGTCTGATCAATAATGAATTTATCTTGTGAAGAAGATAAAACTAAGCCATGCTTAAAAGAAAGTTGATAAAACAACTCTAAATGCTTTTTATGTTCCTATACATCCCAACTGAAAACTAACAGGTCATAAATATATAAAATAATAAAATCAAAAGCATGAAAAATATCTTCCATGCACTTTTGGAATTCGGAAGGCGCATTATTCAAACCAAAGGGCATAATTGTGCATTGATATTGGCCACCTGGAACAACAAAGGTTGTTTTGTATCTATCTTTTGGATTTATGCCTATCTGTCATAATCCATGTTTCAAATTGAATTTACTAAAAACAATAGGGCCAGATATTTTTTCTAGAAGCATTTCTTTACTGGGTAGCGGATACCTGATAGGTTCTAAGGTTTCATTCAACACTTTGTAGATTATTACCAACCTCTTTTTACCCTCTTTCTTCTCTGAATGTTTATTAACATAAAAGGTTGGGCAATCCCATGAACTTTTGCAGGGCTCACTTAATTTCTTATCCATGATTTGTTTAATCTCTTCTTGACACAATTTCTACTCTGGAGGACTCATATGATTTGCAAAGGCCTTTTGAGATATTTGGTCATACCCCCTTTTGAAAGGAAGTGAAACAAAATGCTTTTCCCTGTACCAAATGCATCGGGGTTTCGATAAGTCTTCAATTGCCTCTTCAACAGTGTCCACTTTATCAGGCTAGATCCTGATAGTGAATGCATTTTTTGAAGGAAAAAATACCTTTTCATTTTGAACATTAAATGTGATTTGGTATTTTTCAATGATAATAGGCATGTGTATTTTAACAAAATCTTATCCAGGAAGTATGTCAGATCCAGTATCATAATTGTATAAGGTTACATATACCAGTGTTGAATCGATAAGTAGAGGAGAATCAAGAGCAACATAAGAAATTTGCATAATTTGTTTGTTAACAACTTTAAAGTGTACCTTTGTTAGTTTCCAGTAATAAGCTGGAATAGCCTTATACTTGCAGCAGTTGCTTATGGCTCCTGTGTCGATTTGAGCATCCAACTGGTATCTCTTATAACATCGGACTTTAATGGCTATTGGAATTACCATTCTATCTCCAATTCCACTTATCTTTCTTACCGATTCACCTTCTGTCTTTTTTGTACGCAAACCAAATGGTGTGTGTGTTTTATCAAACATAAATGAAACAAATTTAGAATTTAGCTCATCTAGCTTTTGTAATTTTTGTTGGATTTGTTCTATTAATTTAGCCATATGTTGTTTGTCTTCTTGAAAAATTTCTTCAATCTTTTGGATTTCTTCAAGAACACTATCACGACTGGTTTTTTTTCCAGGATTTATCAAGCTAGATTCTGCACCCGACCTAAACCATTCTTCAGGATCAAATTCATCTTCAGAGGGGGAATAGAGAGACATTGTTTCTCTGATTTTATCAAATTTTTCTTAGATCCTTCTCCTATGAATAATCAAGCTGGGATTAAGGGAATCCTTTTGTTTTTGGAGACTTTCTATTTGGTGCTTTACATCATGAAAAGAAAAAATGAAACATTCAAAAATATATGTACAATCATCTTCACTCTCAGTGTTATTTGTAATTGTGATCTTCTGGAAATCATTTTCAACTTCACTATTAGAACCAATATTTACAGAGAAATATTCACATTCGAAACTTGATCCAAAAACTAGATCCCAATCGACTAGATCGTAAGTGGAGTTGAATAATTCCATGATTTTTTTTATGAATTCCTTTATTATTTTTCTCTGGACATTTGTTTTCCCAGTGGTCTTTTCTGCCACAAATAAAACATTTAGACTCTCTAGCTAGTCTTCATCTTCTCCTGAACACATACCTTTTCCTAGGGGATCTCTTTTCTTGATAATGAGGCCCACTAGAATTCTTGGAGAATCTATTCTTTTGTTTGTAACACTTACACCTTTGACTTTGGGATATATGAGAATCTTTCTTGGAAGAGTTCTTAAAACATCCAAAGTGGTAAGTTTCTGAAAAGGAATTGCAGAGATTAGGACTGAAACCCAACTGCTTCTTAACATTATTACTAGTTTTATAGGTTGCACTTTCATTTTAGGAATTGTAAGAATATGTTGTTGTAAATAAGTTAAGGACAGAGTTTCAACTCATATTCCTTGAGTGAAAAATGTTTGGTGAACTAAATTTGGAGCTGTCCTTGTTATTGATGCTATATAATGTCGTAAATATGCACATTTTGGTGATATAGGATTTTGTAATACAACTTCTGCATCGTACAACAGTATTCATCTAATATATATAGGCTGCATAATTTCTTAATCATAAACATCTAAGCATAATGATCAAAATTAGTTGGTAGAATGCTTATAAATTCATGAGATAATGCCATTAAAATTGCTTGGAGGGATTCTTCATTATCTAATATCTCAACATGTTTTGTTCTTTTCAATGTTTCCCACCAAAGCCTGACATTTCTGGTTAATGCCTGTTTTATCTAGATAACTACATCTTTCCATGTAGTTTTGAGTTCTGCTTTTCTTTTACTAGCCCATGCATTAATTTTTTTGTAATATGATCAATGTTTGGTCGCTATCTAAGCAAACGAAGTTAATAAAAAAGGTTGAAACATGATTGTTGATATCAAGAGACTTATCTTTGGTTTCTATAGGTGACATATGACGTGTCCATTTGGAAAACACACTGATTTGAGATTTTGATCCTATGTCAGAACCTGTAGTCCTTGGTGCTTTATGTGAGAAATTAAAAGACTCATTTCTTTTATGTTTAGAAGACTCATCAATGTCTTCTTGTCCTGTCATTTTCATTTCATATATTTTGAATCTTTCTATTTTATTTTTAAGTAAATCTAGTTGTTCCCTGGCTAGGGTAGCTCCATAAACTAATTGCATCATATTTTCAAGACTAACAATTTCTTCTAATATAACTTTCAAAGATAAACTTGAGGAAGACTGAGAAGTTTTGAAATAAGTAAAATTTGGTGCTTCATCCTCAACTTCTTCATAATTGGGAGGAGATATGGGTCTAGGCAGAGAACCTTGAAAACTAGACCCAACTTTACTAATAACTCCTAATTGTATATCAGAGCCAAAACCTGTTAATTTTATTCTCTTGCGTATTCGTAAATTTTAGATTTATCCGCTGGGCTATATATGTAAATTTTAATTTTTTTTAGTGGCTTTCTGAAATAATAGTTCCATGTGTTGGATTGCGTAGTACCAATTTCCTTTGGTTTAGAAGTTAGGTTTCGTGAATATGTTTTCCACCATATTTTAACGAGGATGATTTATTTTTTATTTTTTCAACTTTGGAAGTTAGATTAAAAAAAAATTGAATCATTTTCCTAATCACCCATTTTTTTGAAACATTGAAAACAAGCTAGTAGATTTATAAATTCAATAGGTATATTATTAAACTAATTTAACAATGTAAAAAAAAAAACATTCACGAAGATGCCCATTGTCATTGGATAAAATAGTCCTTCATCCTCACTAGATGAAAGTGGAAACCAATAAATAGATCATTTGGAAGTTATTTATGACTGTTAATAATTTATGTCTGGGGTATTTTAGTTGGTAATCAAAGACATGTGGAATCATTGAAATTCGAGAGATTCTGGTTCAAATTTCTTTATTGCGAATTCAGTTACAAGAAAAAATATGGCAGCTCCCCAAAAATTTAATAAAAGTTACATGTCATGTAGACGGATTGTTGGTCATTGGTCGTGACTGTTAATTAAGGAGTTGTTTTTAGTGCGATTTTTTGGAGATTCTGGTGACGGAACCCAACGGAAAAATTGAGGTTAAATCTTGATTTGTAATATTTAAAATGGGTTTTTAACTGTATATTTGGATTCAGCACCCTGAAAAACCTCTAGGACGCTTTGATTGTCCATAAATTAACTATCAAACTTGCGATTTCAATAAATTGCTGCCCGATTTTAGAGAAATTTGACCGGAAAAACCCACCTAAAAAACCTCCAAAAAAAATCTCACTAAAAACAACTGCCTTAATTAATAAGTATACGTGAAGGAATTCTTTTTTCGGTGACCCCAACTCTTTATCATAATATAAATGGGGCAATAGGGATTTTCTTCGTCGTTGTTTCAATTTCGGCACCTACAAAGTTAACATTCATTTGGAAAAGCTATTGGAACAGTTTAATCGTCAGACCCAGCTTTGATACTTATAAAAAATATTATCTCAAAGTAGTGTGGTGCATTGTTCACCACTTTCTGAATGATCATAGAGGATTGACAAGACACTTGGTTGACCACTTCGTCCAACTCTCAAACATTCTATTTTTTATTTTTTTCAAGCAATACACATTTCACAGTTTTGATAACTTCATTTATTGGGAATATGAGTTATACTAACTAATTTGCATAGAGGTAATCATATCATAATATGAATTAATTTAGTGAATTTTCGATTATAATTTACAGCTTTTTACTACTTTCATTAATTTATAAAATCAAAATGTAGTTTAATTAATTAATAAAATGGTCATTTTTATTATAATTGAGCGATATATTTTTGGGTGAGATTGTGATTTCATATTATTTAAGAAAGGGTTTTTTGAATAGATTAATAGATTCATGTTTTGAAAAATCAGTTGGGCACTAAGCTAATTAGAATGATATTTTGAATATTATGATGACAAGCACGATAATACTTTCAATAAAAGAATTAGATGAGAGACCTTCATTACACCATATTATTCACAAATATATCCATAACATCTATCACAGTGAGGATGTGTATAGTGGTTTGTTCTATAATTCATGACAAAAATTAACAAGGGTTGCATGACAGCGTAATCGCTGCCACACAAGTTTGCAAAAAATATATTACTTAATTATTATCCTAAACCAAATGATTACGAAAGAAAAATTTAAATCAATTTATGTATGAAGTTACATGAATTCAATCTTTATGAACTTATATTAACTAGAAATTGCACTAGATGTTGCAAAGAAAAATTCATAAGGCAATATCTGAAAGGCAGGAAAATATCAACAAAAGGAGAGGACCATGCTACAATGAAATATTAAGTTTGCTTCCTTGAGTATTACAAATCATGATACCTATGTTCAATTTAAAGACCTTGTCTGATTATGTCAACATGAATGCCTCATAAATAAAGAAATAGATCGTGATTTGTTACCTTTGAAATCATAGGTTGTTTTGGTACAATTCCTCCATATTTCTTCTTGAAATGGGTGATTGTGCTCTAAATTTCCTTACTATAATTTGGCTAGGATAAAAAATAAAACAAATAATTTTATTAATTAATTCATAACAAATTTAACATATTTGATAATAAAAATTTCCATAGAAACATGTTTTTTTATGGCATTACAATTAAAATATACATGATGTGAGGGCTTCCTTAAATCTTCAATACCATAAAATTGCTAATTGTTTCAACCATCACTTGACCTTTGCTCATTTATTTTCCATGCATGAGTTTGTTCAACTAACTGATCATTTTGTTGTATATCATACACTATGGTTGGGAATTATATTTGTTGCAGGTGCTTCATTGGCCCCTTGGTATGTGAATGCATGATTTACAACCTTAAGAGTTGTTGCAACTCTTGTGTGATCTTTAAATATAACTAATTCATTATTTCCATTCAGCCACACTAGCTCACACTCACCTCCAAATCTAAAAATAAGTGAATTCACATTTTCATCACATGGTAAATCAAATAGGCAAATTAAAAGCTTCATATCCATAATAGAGATGATTTGAATGGTAAAGGACGCACCTACCATGTTGTAGGAATTGAACCCCCAGAATTTATGCTACGATGTCGAGGGGATTTTGAGTTTTTTATAGCTTGTACAATGAAAATACATGTTGGATCTCTTCATGCAAAATATATAGAGAGCTTACATCTTTCTGTAAGAAGCTTTGATGTATCCCTTTTCTCCTTGGGCATTGCACATAAAACATGCAAACGAATGCATTTTGTTTTAAGCAAAACTAGGAATCTAAACCTTTCCTCAACATCTAAGACCCATTCTGGTTCTCTGGTTATCAAATCTAAAATCTATGAATTCACATATGATATATTAACCTTTGTTGTGTAGAGGCCAAAGGCATACTTCTTTAACTTGGCACGCTCATCATTAAAAACAAGTTGTATTTACCCAATAGGCACTCTACTTCAATGTCATTGTAATGGTTGAAGAGGAGAAGGAAATTTTTGTTCAAAGGCTTCAAAAATTGGATTAGTTTTCGTATTGTCTCCTCCAACATCACATGGAACCTATGATGTTAAACCACCACATGAACATAATATTTTTACTAGAGATTTTCATATTGTATCAAGGCATGGATTATATGGGTGACATGGAGCTATGAAAGTATGTTTGCAATCTATCATTGGAGCTCCACAAATTTGCCAACATGACATTCTAACAGATGACGATGAGATTGAGTCACAGGGAGGTAAATAGCATGTCCTAGTACATGCATGGATTCCACATTGCCTTGTTTTACCACAAGGCTTGTTGCAAAAAATATCATGAGAACCACATGGGAAGTCCTTCACAATTTTTTTCCATAAGGAAGAGCCTTCTAACATATCACTGAGTAGGTTGGCACATGATCCATGCAGCGCTTCCTCTGGTTAGTTTACAATTAGGTTTTGCCATAGGGATATGACTTAATCTTCTCATGTAACATTTCACATGCTTCGTCTTCTTCAGGATGGAATCTCTGGATAAACTTTTGATTATGACATGAAATCACCTTCATACACGAATTCTCACATTTAAACAAATCATTCTTTGAATCTAATTCACCCATGATCTCCACATCTCCTCAAATTATCTTCTCCTATTTTTTCCCACAAAATCATGCAACACCATTTATCAAAATCTTGCAAGAATCACAAGGACCTTCATGGAAACTATTATCATAGTAATGGCGAATACATTCAAGAGGCTTCTCACACTTCTTTCCACATGATTATTTAGTACAATTATGATCGTTGGATCTACTTGTCATCATTTTTTTACCGTATGGGCAGGGTCGAGGTAGGGTACATGCAAAATTGCTTAATGTGAATTTCATTTATCCAATATCAGATTGTCAATGGGTCTAACCTTTAGTGATTTTTCCTCAATATAATGGAAAGTGTAGAGTGTGCATTGATTATAGAGAAATGAATAAGGCTACTTTAAAATATCATTTCACATTGTCTTTCATTGATCAAGTATGAGATACCTTAGCAAGGAACAAATATTTTTCATTTCTTAATGATTTTAGTGGATATAACCAAATTCAACTAGCACCAAAAGATCAAGATAAAAACATCTTTTACATGTCCATGTGGTATGTATGCTTACAAGGTACTTCCTCTTGGGTTATGTATTTCACCTGCAACATTTCAAAAAACAGTTTTAGTATATTTTTTGACTTGATTCATGATTGCATAGAATTCTACATGGATGATTTCAGTATATATGGAAACACTATTGAAGAAGCTCTTGAAAAAATAAAAAAGTTCTCAATGCATGCAAAGAAGCAAATCTTTCATTAAGCCATGAAAAATGTTTTATGATGTTTAATGAGGGAATTGTTTTGGGTCACCATATTTCAGGTGATGGAATTAAGGTGGATGCATCTAAGGTAGAGGTAATTTCTAAAATATCAGTTCTTACTTGTCAAAGAGATGTTAGATTTTTTCATGGTTTTATAGGATATTACATAAAATTCATAGAAAACTTCACAAAAATAGATTCTCCACTATTTAAACTTATTACAAAATATTGTAATTTTGTTTGGAATTTTGACTTCCAGAAAGCATTTGAATCATTAAAATAGAAAATTACTGAAGCACCAATCTTAAGATATAGCTTTAGGAGTTGTATTGGGACAGAAAGATTTAACTCCTTATGCTATTTATTACATAAGTAAAAAATTGACTCCTACAAAGTTAAATTATATAGTAAAAGAAAAGTATTTTTTAGTTGTCATTCATGTCATTAATAAGTTTTGACATTATATTATTGGTTATGAAACTTTCTTTCATACAAATAATTATGTTATCAGATATTTAATGAATAAACCAATTACTAATGGCATGATTACTAGATGGTTGTTATTACTATAAGAATTCAATATTACCATTCTGGATAGGCCAGGAAAGAAAAACATTGTTGTTGATCCCCTCTCAAGAATGAAAAGGGATAATATTGATACCCCTATAAAAGATAATTTTCTTGACGAATATATTTGTGCAATATCTACTAAAAATCCTTGTTTGGCAGATATTGCTAACGATATGGCTACAAGAAAGTTTCCCCCATAGTTATTAGCCAAAGAAAGACAAAAAGTTATCAAAATAATACACCTTACTCATGGATAGAGGGAGAATTGTACTGAAGTGGACTTGATCCGATCATCGAGAGATGTGTTTGAGAAGATGGAGTACCAGAAATATTGAAAGTTTTCCATGATGAACCATGTGGAGGATACTTTACTGATAGAATAAATTCCTACAAAGTCCTTCTTTTTGGATATTACTGACCTTCACTTTTTATATATGCTATGGAATATGTCAAAAGATGTGATATTTTCCAAAGAATGGGAAGGACATACAATGAGATGAAATGCCTTTGCTACCTTAGGTACTTGTAGAGCCTTTTGAAAAATGGGCTCTAGATTTTGTTGGTCCCATCAACCCTCCATCTAAACACAAGAGATATATTCTTATTTGTATGGATTATGTTACAAAATGGGTAGAATCTAAGCCACTTTATTTTGCTACTAGAAATGATGTAGTTACATTTCTTTTTGAGGATATTTTCACTCATTTTGGTGTCTCAAGGGAAATTATGGCATATCAAGGTGCTCAATTAACATCCAAGTTGGTGTAGAAAATTATGGAGCAATACAGAATATACGCCATATCTTCCAAAAGCCAATGGGCAAGTGGAATCTACTAATAAATGACTTGAAGCAATCCCGACCAATATTATACACTTGCATAGAAGAAACTGGGTAGAAAGGCTTCCAAAGGCACTTTAAGCATACTAGACCACATGGAGAAACACTAGTGACATACTCCTTATGGGCTTATCGATGGGAAGCATGTCTTGCTTCCAATTGAATTCTAAGTGGAGACTTATAGAATAACAACAAAGTTGGGGTTTGATTTATTTGAAGCTCAAAAGTAAAGATTGGCACAACTGAATGAGCTAGATGAGATCCAACAAGATTCCTACTAAGAAAGATCATAATACAAAAACAAAGAACCAAATGGCATGACAAATTCATCAAAGGAAAGAAATTCAAGCCAGCTGACTGGGCTCTTTTTTTTATTCTAAGTTCAAGGATCTTCAAGGAAAATTTTAAACACATTGGTGTGTTCCCTATCCAATAGATATTGTTTCTGATAATGGAGTAGTCATAATTAGAATTATTGATGAAAAAAAGTTTACCTTCCTTATTAATGGGTATAGATTAAATTCATATCATAAGCCCTTGTCAAGAGAATAATTTTTCAAAAAATTTCAAGAGAATTCAATTTGAAGTTAGGAAGAAAGGAAAGTTTTTGTTGAACCTTGTCACTGAAATAATTGCAATTTCTTTTCTAAAAAATTTAAAATAAAAGTATTGGCATGCAAACCAACATTGCTAGAATTTTTATGCAGAAAATATTTGTTGCAAACAAAGGGGTCCTTGGCAACTAATATTTTCACACATTCCTTCTTTCTTTTACCCATTTCTTTTATCCCACTTTTTCTATAAATTTCCAAATCTATAGTGATCTTTTGGAAGATTTTTTTTCTTTCTAAAGAGAAATCTCCAATAATTTGAAACACTCTCAAAAAAAATTAGAATCAATTAGATCAGTCACATTGACATCAACAAGTTTTAAAGAAACCAAAAAAACTGAGGAATTAGTTGCATAATTCTCGATATTTCGTAGCTCAGATCAAATTTCTTAGCTAATGATAGACCTGCAACATTATTCAACCAATAAACATCCAAAAAGCATCATGGATCTAAAAATGAAATAGAGCGGTTACATCAAAAGGTATGTAGATAGAGTATTTAGCCAATTTTCCTTAAGGAAATGATGGATTTATGAAGCCTATATAATGATTTTGACACACCTTTTGAAATGATGACCGCAGTTATAATTCTAACATATTAACCCTGTCGTAACTCATTTCATCATTATAAAATCTTTTCTTCACCTATTTATCATTAAAATTCTCATCATTAAAAAAAAAAATCTCTTAAATCCTAACGGTCCTACTAAACCGAATCAAACTAACTCGTGGGATATCATCATAAGAAGAAAAGTTGTATTCAAACTCAATCGTCTTTCTATTTCATTCATACCCTACCACCATCAACCCATTTCACCCCTTACCTTGACATCCTTTCTGATCCATCCTTGTCAAAAGAGGCAATTCGAGAGCACAACTTCTTTATCATCATGGGTGTTATTTTTAGGTTTGAATCACATGGAACCAATTTCCTCAGTGCTTATTCGCGAGTCAGGGACTAGCTGCAAAGGTAAAATTGCATCAATTCTTTGAAAACTTTTAGGAATATGAAGTAGAAGTCAAAAGGGAGTTTCCATAGCATTCGATGTTGTGGAGGTAGAGATAGGCGACAAAAGGTTGAAAATTACGGAGTCCTTCATAGCAGAGGCTACAAAACTTACTCACCATGGTGAAACCTGGTTTAAAAGTAAAAGACTTAAAGATGAGTATTGGAAAACATTCCTACATGATCCAAACATGAACACGTTGTACTTTAGGAAGGTAATTTTGGTCACAAGACTCAAACTCAAATGGAGGAACCTGTTGGTTGTACTTTAGAAGTTTCTCATTTGTGAAGGTAGGTTTGGTACCTTACTCTTTTACCATGTAAGATTATTAATGCACTTTGTTGAAGGAAAATAATTAAATTTTCCAGTTATTACTTGATGTGGAGCTTAAAGAAAATGGAAACATACATAAGGATTCTATAGATAGTAATAGGGATCTATATCACCATGGGTTGGTAAAAATTCTTGTTTAATCCCACTTGAACTCTATTGGTGATAATTGGTAAAACATTTTAGTTAGAAATCATTTCATAGAGGTTTCATAGGTGTAAAAAATCCTTATAGATTCAGACTGTAGATTGTAATATGCTAAAACAATTGACTTGAATCTACTCTACTCATCAATGGAAATAATAAACAATCGATGAAATCATGAAGAATAAAAAAGAAAGAATTCAATCACAGATAACACAATAATTTTCTAGGGAAAGCCATAGATAAAAACCCTGTTATCTGTGTACTGCAGTAATCAGAAAAATATGAGAATATCGCAATGCTTTTCTCAAGCTCGAGCAACCTTTGCACTATCTCAATCTATCTCATTTCTTCCCAGACAAGCTAAAGCCAATGCTTAGCCAATTTTGTTTCCTACCAAATTCCTATTTCCTTATGAAGTTTCCTTTGGAAGTATCCCATATTTAATTGGGAAATTCTACAAATATGAATTGTGCAATCCTCATACACCTTCCTCTGATTTCATGCACCACCTGTACAATTCGAATGATTATATAACTGATAGTACCTTGTCCCTGAACTCCAATCTCAACTGGGTATTTCTCTGAACTGACATGCATGAGCTGATTATGATTGAATCTTCAATTTAGTTTTTGATTAGTGATAGTTACACCGCACTAATATAGGTTACACCCGACTACTGGATCTCCCACTAATTCCTCCATCAGTTAGAACTAGTTTAACTGAATTTAACTGAGTTAAAATGAATTGAATAATTACAAGTCAAAATAAACTCAACCAAGGCTCCTAAAAAGTAGGATACACTCTACATGACTATAGTTAGACTCCCAAATAGAATTAACTGATCCAAATAAGTAAAATTAACTTAGTTAACTATTACAAGTTATCATGAGATGTGGAATTACAATTTAATTTGTAATTTAATTCAAGGACAAAATTAAATTAGGATTTTCATGTTGCATTTTCAACACTCCCTCTCAACAAGGAATGGATTAGCTGCTACCCTGGTCCTATCTCTATGAAACTTGAATTTTCATCTTGACAATTTTTTCAAAATATCTGCATCCTCTTCCTCTCTAGGAATGTACTCCAGCAACATGATTCTCCTATACACACAATGTCATATATGGTGATACTGAATGTCGATATGCTTGTACCGATCATGATAAAATGGATTTTCATAGAGTTTTATACAACTATGATTGTCACAGTAAATCACTGTAGGATCCATATATTGACCAAACAACCCAACAAGGATCTTCGTCATCCAAATAGCCTCATAAGTTTATTGACTAGCAACCATGTACTCTACTTCTATTGAATTGACTGCAATTGATATTTTCTTCCTATTGT
>APFE030312068.1:0-11711 GCA_000404065.3 Pinus taeda
GTGGTTGAGTTTCCTAGCCCCCAAACAAAGGATGTTTCTAGGTGCCCCTCCAAATCAAGAGTGATTTCCCCTGCTCCTTCCACACCTTTCCTGGTCTTTAGCTATCAGGTCTTGTAGAGAATACAAATATTTCCTAAACTTTTAGTCCTCGTTTGGGCAATTTTCGAGTTTAGTGTACATCATCTGTAGTTTTTTATGAAGGTAATTATTAAGTTTCAAGTTTCTATTTGCTCTGGTCAAAATTCATTTTCTCTGAAGAAAAGCACAATTTTATGGACATCTCTTCCACCTCTTTCCTGCCATGTTTCCATAATCTGGGAGGCTGACTGCTCATAAATTCACGATAACCTCAGTTAGCAGGAATCAAGCTAACATTTTTTACTGACATGCTGTAGCAACATTCCTTTAGCATGATCACTCTTCCGCAATCTGGTTGAATCATGGTTCACTTAAGTTTTTTTTAGTTACTGTACTTGCTTCACAGGTTGATCTTGATTAAGTCATTCCCCTTTAGAATATAAATCTACTGTCATACCTCCTATTCAAGCTCCAGCATTTACAAACTTCTATCTTCTTATTCCTATGCTCCCTCTCCACCTCACTTAACACTAGTATCCTGGGGATTCTCACTTGAGATTTTACATTATTTTGTCTTTCATATGTATATTCAAGTATAAATAATCCTCTACTAGATGGATAGTTTATTGTAATGTAATTCTTATCCTAAATGATAGAACAAATTGAATCGATGTTTGTTTCCTGGTTTTGATGTTTTTGTTTAAATGGGGCATGGATATTAATTGCAATGTTAGCATAAGGTTGCTTGTTGAAGCCCATGATCTGAACTATGTGCCTATGAAATTTGCTATGGTGAATTAGTTTCAAAATTAATGTGACCTTTTCTTTGGGTTGTGAAGAAAATTGAAATCCTCAATTTTGACCCCAGAGAACACGCAGTTGCTTTGTCAATCAGTCTCCACCCTAATAACGACAGTAAAGAATATAGAGGTATGTTTGAGATTTGTTCAATATTCAAGCAAGCTTATGAAAAGATGTTATCAATGGTCACTTATGAAACTAATAAAGTTTAAATGGAATCCATGTGTAAACCTTCTCTCAGTGAGCCTGATTCCACAGATTTCCAAGGATAAAAAAATTACCACCATATCAATCCATAAGATGAGATTACCAGACATTGGTGAGAACAGTCCATTGGTGACTGGCAATAAATACTGTAGACATCCGAATAAAGCCACACAATGATTCATCTGCCAAAGATGAGATAACAGGACAGATAATTGGCTATCAATAATTCATTGGACAATATTGCAAGACACTGCCATTTGTCAGTGGATGACTTGGTGGTTATATGCTCTATTTTCTCTCAAAAAACCAATGCCTATAACTGAACCAGTTCTCGATATATTGAATCTGTTGTACAGGCTTGAAATGCATGTGATCCATTCTTCATAAAAACAAGCAAACCCATCCTCTTAGCAGAGGAAAATGATAGAAACCAATGGTTCCAATATTGAAATTCGGAATACTTGGGTGCTTTGAAGAAAGAGTTTACTCACAATCAACCGTCTTCGTAACACAGAGTAACCTCCCGTTTTTATAATTCATGTAAACAACCACCCTTTAAATGCCTGAAAGAAATTGCTCACGAGAGGCCGATATAATTCAGGTATAGCGCATTCATTGAAAAAGTGATGAGAATTATTATTAGGAATTTTACCCGCGATTGAAAAAAAAAACCAGAGATTGAAGTTTGCAGCAGTACCTTTTGACAATAGAATTGACAACGCTGTTGAGGAGTGAAGCTGCTTGGCAAGTTGGCTCTGATCTGTGATGGGTGAAGCTGCTTGGCAAGTTGGCTTTGATCTATGATGGGTTTTCTCCCGGGCTTCTGCTTAAATCCTTGACAACGGGTGTTTTTCTTTGACAACACTCTCACAATATCCTCTGTTCTGCTCTGTTCTGCTAGTTCTTTCTTCAGCCCCTCTATTCTGCTATGTTCTTTCTTCAGCCGCACACTGGAATACTTATGTTTAATTGGAAGGAAACTAACAGTGCACTGCAGCGAACTAACAGTGAACTGCGACTGCAAATTAAACTATACTTAACTTCCATAAAACTAACCATTAATTGCTATTTAAACTGAACGTGGACATTTTCAATGAGAAAACTAACCATTAATTGCTATTTAAACTGAACGTGGACATTTTCAATGAGATGATGCCACATGGCTATTTATGATTGGTTAAAATATTTTTAAAGGGGCAATGAGCGTCGACAGGGTTTGAACCCCCAACCTCCCGCACTACAGTCCACGGACTTACCACCATGCCACGAATTTGTTTCATAACACTCTATGGTCATGCGTTTTATTTAAATTCAATTGGTTTCTGCATTTAGGGGAGGGGTCCTAGCACAAGTCCTAGCCCCGGTCACATTCAACACCACAGAACCGTGGTGGAGCCACGAAGGCAGTAGATGAGCTAATTGTGTCTTTGCATCAAACCAACAAGGACATAGTTTAAAGTTCTCATCATAATTACAATTGTATCATTTGATCTTGTTATATAATGTCCTACGGTTTTATTATATCACCCCTAAAATTTAACATGCTTTTACTCTTGTTTACTTTATTATATTAACTTATCTCAAGGTGTTATTCATTCACAACTTTAATCCACATTAGGACAACAAGCTTCTAAAAGTATTTATTATATACATTCATTATCATGTGTTGCGTATTTCCCGTGGTTTTCTTTTTAATTATTATTTCATGTACATTTCTTGTAGTTTTACTATATTTCCCATGAAATATAGCCTGCATCTTTTCTGTTGATCTTGTTCTATCGATTTCAAATCAAATCTTTGTTACCTAGAGTTACAACTAACACCCTTTAGCTAACCAAAATTCTCTTGTCACTTGATTTTAACCAACCTAACATTTTCTATTTGCAATATGATTATAAACCATGACACAATCTAACAAGTTATGCAATGTGATGCCCACTTCCAACCATAGGCTAAGGATGGAAGTTGACATGTATGAACTCATGTGGGGTTGTTGGTAACATATGACACGCCATGAGGGGGGCATGCCATATCTAGTTGAATTTCCATGTTCATAAAGGTTGATGATTCCAATGATAACCTAGAACCATAACATTATTAAGAATGACCCGAAGACATAAAGGATGAATGGTCTCATGAGGTAAGAAAATTCCTTGATGAGGATGATCAAGACCCAATGTAGGTATAAGAAACTAAGTGGGGGAGTTTAGAGTGCATAGTCTAGTGGCAAGTTCCATGCTAGAAATCCTATATTTGACTCAATCCAAGGGTGGTACTTTATTGGATGGCCTAGGAAATGACCCTTGGTTTAGTGAAAGGTTTTTTTTTACCAAGCTATACCATTTTTGAATTCGAGGGAATAAAGGAATTATAGGTGTATTCTCCTTTGGATTATCATGTGAATTCATGTACTCCAAGACGGGCTTGTTTGAAGGAAAATCAATATCAAGGGAGTCATATGAAATTGATGGAGTGACAACCCATGTGCGAAGAGTATCCTAATCATATTCAAAATTAGGATGGATTTTCTAACCAAGGTCAGTAGATGTTAGAAAGATTTCTTGAGAGGTAATCACTTCCACAAAAGTTGGCATTATGCCCCCATGATATCATATTTATTAGGCACCACCCAAGGAGTAGTAGGTTCAGGGGATCCATTGGTGATATAAGAGATCATGTTTATATAGTTGGAAGAGTGTGATGAATGAGGAGGAGTTAGGGGAAGGGTGCCCATCAATGAAGAATATTTGAACATCCCTTCTCCAATGATTTCAAAAGTGAAAGAGGAATCCCCTACAAATGGAAGTCACTAGCTATCATGGAAATTCAAGTGAGGATTGCAAAAGGTCAATTAGTTGAAAGTTACAATCTTACCCTAATTATGGAACATCATGAAAAAAAATACTAATGAGACAATAACCATCATGGCATAGAACTAGGTTTTCCCAAGAAAGAGATTGTAATCTAATGGGGCATCAATTCCTTTGGCTTAAATTGATATAATTTTTCACATGATCTCAATAGAAAAAGAAATAAAAACCCTAGTGAGGTTCGAGGATGTTCCCATTGAAGGCCTTTAACAAAAATTTCATTAATTAAAAGGTTGGAGATCAAATATATTTCCAACACTTTGATAAAATAATACAAGTAGATGATTTTTTGTTCAATATTGGCCTATGAACATGTCATCCAAAAGTGTGAACCATTATATGGAAGGCCAAATGATGCGGAAGATCAGGTTTCCATGATGTGGGATCAAATGTGATGAGATTCAAATTTTAGGGATCTAGTCGAACAATGGTATTTAAGAGCATATTTCATTGCATATGGAAACTTTGGAAAACTTTAAGTTAACATGGTAGTGAGTGCTTAGGCCAATTCCTTAATAATGGTTTAGTTTTTGAGTAATCCTCGCATTGGGGTTATATGTTGTCTTTAGAATTGTGCCTTTGTCAGGTCATAATATAGTACCAAATGATGATTTTTCAATGTGAAGGGGATCATTGGTATGAATAAGGACCATGGGTTTTGAAGTGGAAGGACTTGTCTCAGGATTTTCATAATTTTTCACTCTAGTAGTGATGTGGATATGTTAATTAACTAGAAATATGTCATGCATGGATGATGAGGAAGCATGTGGAGGATTGTGCCCACCCCACCTTTGTTGAGGAGGTGGAGGATTCACAATCATATTATTTTATTGAACTGAAAATAGATTTGTCAAGACAATGGGTTGAAGAGAAAAAAATTGTTGTGATAAGTATAGATGGATCACATCTATCTAGGAAAACTCATGAGGATATGGTCCTCCCCACAAATCTTACAAGGAAATAAATTCTTTTTCTTTTTCTCTTTGGTGCCCCCCTAAACATTTTACTCAGTTTGAGGTTCCACCTATTTATTGATATGAGGTTTATTGGAATTGTTTTTATTCTTCTTACCTCTAGGTTGCTGAGAATTATTCAAGGGCATGAAATGCATTATATTCAACTTGGAGGTATGAACAAGAGAACTAGAAGTTTTAGTGGTTGGATTAGTAGTCAGGGCACTAGAAGTGATGTTTAGTTGGCCCACCTAATTGGTTAGCTAGCTTATGTTTCCTAAGGAAATGGACCTCATCACACCATCCAACATTGGATATTGGCTTGGGTTTTGAAACGTCATTGAATGAATGAGGAGAATTAAGGATGATTTCATATAGTGTGAATTCATGGCTAGATATCAATTTGAGTTGGTGGGTGTGAATGATTGTTTGTTCCTCGATTTGGGATCATAACTTTTCTATGCATTAAAAAATCCAAGGTAATAGTGACTTGGTAAACCATTCATGCAATAATTCATTAGGGAAATTGGTTCTCAACAAAAAGATTCTTCATCTCCACTTGTGGATGTGATTAGAGATGTTGGTTGAGGTGTCTTAGTGGAAGTTAGTGAGTATGTACATTCCTATTTTGTACCTAATATGAAGTTGATGGTGATTGAATGTATCCTATGCTAAATACATAAATTTATCAGAGGTTGTACTTTTAAGACCATTGTACCATTTGGAAGAACCATCGATGAGACTAATTTATAAAATTCACAACCAAATTATATCATCCATGAAGGATTTTGAAGAGCACCATAAATGATAAATGATTATATGTGTTGCAAGGTATTCCCTAGGCTTACCATAAAATTTTGGGATGTTAGTAGGTAGTTTAGGTGGGACCACAAGCCATGTAGGATTATGCTTGACAAGATCATTCGTTAACTTTGATAGATCAAGAAATTTAAGGGTTTCCAAGAAAGGAGAATGGAACAATTTCTATGGAGGAGGTGATGATACTTACATCCCATATCTTATAATCAACCCATGGCATGGTTTCTAAAAGTAGAATGGGTACTTGAGGAGGCATGGTTACTAGAGGGGTAAGATTCAACACCCATGGTGATATCATAAGGGTTATTTAACCTAGCAGGTGGACCCTCAGTGGAAAAGGGGCTCTTGAAATGTTGTGGGCCTCCAAGACCAAAAGGTGCACCAAGATTAAAGCCTTTTGGACCAAAATATTGACCAAATTAGTTAGTACCCCAAGGATAGAACACATTTCTAGGAATATTGTCTCTATCACCTTGGATATTCCAAGGAAATTAAGTATTCCCTTGAAAAGATGACCCCATTAAAGATTTACTTCCCAAAGGATTTATAAACCCATCATTAATGTGTATACCTCAAATTGTGCTAGGGAACAACATGAACCTAGTAGTATTATTCCAACCAAAATGGAATTGAATATTAGGTGTGAACAAACTAGTTGTAGATATACCAGGACCAAGGGGTGGACTTGTAGATCTAGATGTGAATGTAGGGTTTGAAACTCCTACAAATAACTTGCATATGCTACTCATAATGGAACTAGATCCTTTCCTAAATTTGAACAAAGGGACCATATTTGAAGATGTGGTGTCACCTATATTGGATGTACCAAGTGGATGAAAAATAGATCGTGGGTTATTATTCCAAATGGAAAGATAGTTTCAACATGCGTTGTAAACACATGACTTGTGGTAGTGGGACACTGTATGGAGGGTTCCTCATGGGTAGCTCTAGTGACACTAGGTGTAGACACACTAGGTTATGCAATCTTATGAGCACTAACCACAATTAACTCTAGGTAAATACCATTTGAGTGGAAATATCTAGTAAAGTCTACACCCCCACCTAGGAAAATGGGTGAAGGAATGTGGGCCATTGAGGAATGAGAATGAGGTGCTTTAATTTCATCAACTACTTTGTAGACTACATATTCATCCCCCTAAAAACCAACCAATGTGGCCCCTGAGGTAGGTAAGTCTATGGTAGTAGTCTGGTTGATCCTATGTATTGGAGAAATGCCCTTCTTTTAAGATGATGAGAATGATGTGGAATAAACCTATCCAATATGTTTGTAAAGGATGTGCATGAATAAAAATGAATTTAACCTAAGTACAACTAGACTCAAGCAAACAACAAAGACCTAACAAATTTGAGCAAGCAAGAAGGCCAATTGATCAAAGGAATCTTCCATTAGTTAGATCTTGGTTGTTTAGGGCCCAGTTCAACCACAAAGATATAGATAGTATGGTTACCCTTCCCTCCTTCCTAATGGTTCTAGACCTAGCTCAAGTACCTTTAATTATGCATGGGCACCCTTTCTGGGGGATCCAAGTAAGTACTGACCAACCTTTGTCTGAGGTATAATAAGTATGTCCCACTCACCATTTCCTATGTAAGTCCTAATATTATGGCCACTAGGGTTACCACCTACAACCAAATAAACTAGGGTAATAATCATTGGTTGGGTCCACAAACAAGGGTACTAGGGTATGAATCCATATCCTCCCAAAATAGACCCTTGCATGTATGTAGACCAAACCACCAAGTCTATATGCAGTGGGATGATCACCCCACTACTTCCTGTGTGACCAAGTTCTTTACCATTGTGTTATAAGGGGTCCCATGGCAACGAATAATTGTAAATGGATTTGCACACCATAACTCAATATTCTAGTGTTATTTTAATGGCCTTGGAGAGTGTCCTCACCAAACTATTCCAAGGCCCTAAGATTCTAAGATAATAATGGTGTGCTAGCGGGGAAATGAAAAATGTTCGATAAATTTTATTAATCATTTCTTTTAGTGGTTTGTTTTTAACTTAGGGTTATTCAAAGTTAAACTTGGTGGAGTTTTTGACTTTCTTCAAAGAAAGAGATGAATAATTATGAACATGAAATCCTTACTATTGATGAAAAATATCTAGATAAGAGTAATAAATTTCCAATTCAGTATGAATATAGTCCTCATAACTCTATCCTTTATCACTTCGAAATATATTAACAAATAAAAATAAAAATTATTATGAAATCAAAGGAAAAAAACCAAAGTAAGCAAAAGGAAAATACACCCAAAACCTAAGACCATACTTACACTCACAATAGTAGGCAAAAAAAGAAAAAGGGCCACAAGACAATGATGACAGAGATATACCCAACCCTAATGTCATTAATGGGAATCAAATCCAGTAGGATTTATGGCCCTTAGAAAAGACTACAAATCCACCTATGCGAAGTGAATTTGAAGATTTTATGGTTGAGAAAAAGCCTAAAAGAATTAAATTTGATATTAGTCTAACCTTGGGTTCAGAATGATGCAAGAAAACAAAATAAATCTAAAGGAAAACCCCCTCAAAACCCTTATTGATCTCATTTAATGCTCTTTCATAGTGTAAATAGAGAGTACAATTCTATTTCATAGAATAAGTGGAGTGTTAGACAAGGGACCAAAACTCTATGAAGACTAAGTAAGAGAGATCAGAAACCAATTGAATTTAAATAAAACCCATGACCATAGAGTGTTAGGAAATAAATTCGTGGCATGGTGGTAAGTCCGTGGACTGTAGTGCGGGAGGTTGAGGGTTCAAACCCTGTCGACGCTCGTTGACCCGTCAAAATTATTTTAACCAATCACAAATAGCCATGTGGCATCATCTCATTGAAAATGTCCATGTTTAGTTTAAATAGTAATTAATGGTTAGTTTTCTGGAAGTTAAGTCTAGTTTAATTCGCAGTCGCAGTTGATTGTTAGTTCGCTGCAGTGCATTGTTAGTTTCCTTCCAATTAAACATAAGTATTCCAACTTGCCAACCAGCTTCACCCATCACAGATCAGAGCCAACTTGCCAAGCAGCTTCACTCCTCAACAACGTTGTCAATTCTATTGTCAAAAGGTATGCTGCAAACTTCAATCTCTGGTTTTTTTTTCAATCGCAGGTAAAATTCCTAATAATAATTCTCATCACTTTTTCAATGAATGTGCTATACCTAAATTATATCGGCCTCTCGTGAGCAATTTCTTTCAGGCATTTAAAGGATGGTTGTTTACATGAATTATAAAAACGGGAGGTTACTCTGTGTTACGAAGACGACTGATTGTGAGCAAACTCTTTCTTCAAAGCACCCAAGTATTCCGAATTTCCATGTTGGAACCATTGGTTTTTATCATTTTCCTCTGCTAAGAGGATGGGTTTGCTTGTTTTTATGAAGAATGGCTCACATGCATTTCAAGCCTGTACAACAGATTCAATATATCGAGAATTGGTTCAGTTATAAGCATTGGTTTTTTGAGAGAAAATAGAGCATATAACCACCAAGTCATCCACTGACAAACGATAGCGTCTTACAATACTGTCCAATGAATTATTGATAGCCAATTATCTGTCCTGTTATCTCATCTTTGGCAGATGAATCATTGTGTGTCTTTATTCGGATGTCTACAGTATTCATTGCCAGTCACCAATGGACTGTTCTCACCAATGTCTGGTAATCTCATCTTATGGATTGATACGGTGGTAATTTTTTTATCCTTGGCAATCTGTGGAATCAGGCTCCCTGAGAGAAGGTTTACACATGGATTCCATTTAAACTTTATTAGTTTCATAAGTGACCATTGATAACATCTTTTCATAAGCTTGCTTGAATATTGAACAAAGCTCAAACATACCTCTATATTCTTTAGTGTCGTTATTAGGGTGGAGACTGATTGACGAAGCAACTGCGTGTTCTCTGGGGTCAAAATTGAGGAATTCAATTTTCTACACAACCCAGAGAAAAGGTCACATTAATTTTGAAACTAATTCACCATAGCAAATTTCATAGGCATATAGTTCAGATCATGTGCTTCAACAAGCAACCTTATGCTAACGTTGCAATTAATATCCATGCCCCATTTAAACAAAAACATCAAAACCAGGAAACAAACATCGATTCAATTTGTTCTATCATTTAGGATAAGAATTACATTACAATCAACTATCCATCTAGTAGAGGAGAATTTATACTTGAATATACATATGAAAGACAAAATAATGTAAAATCTCAAGTGAGAATCCCCAGGATACTAGTGTTAAGTGAGGTGGAGAGGGAGCATAGGAATAAGCAGATAGAAGTTTGTAAATGCTGGAGCTTGAATAGGAGGTCTGACAGTCGGTTTATATTCTAAAGGGGAATGACTTAATCAAGATCAACCTGTGAAGCAAGTACAACAACTAAAAAAAACTTCAGTGAACCATGATTCAACTAGATTGCGGAAGAGTGATCATGCTAAAGGAATGTTGGTACTGCATGTCAGTAAAAAATGTTAGCTTGATTCCTGCTAACTGAGGTTATCGTGAATTTCTGAGCAGTTAGCCTCCCAGATTATGGAAACATGGCAGGAAAGAGGTGGAAGAGATGTCCATAAAATTGTGCTTTTCTTCAGAGAAAATGACTTTTGACCAGAGAAAATAGAAACTTGAAACTTAATAATTACCTTCATAAAAAACTACAGATGATGTACACTAAACTCGAAAATTGCCCAAAAGAGGACTAAAAGTTTAGGAAATATTTGTATTCTCTACAAGACCTGATAGCTAAAGACCAGGAAAGGTGTGGCAGGAGCAGGGGAAATCACTCTTCATTTGGAGGGGCACCTAGAAACATCCTTTGTTTGGGGGCTAGGAAAATCAACCACCAAGTTGAGGCATATTTTCTTTACAAAGGGTTTTCTTTTGGTACTTGAAGTCAGAATTAGGTCACTGATCATTATCAGATGTTCAAGTATAATCATCAGCTTGATGATCTCAAAATCGGTTCCTTCTTGTTACAGCAAAATCTCAAACTTCTCGAGATAAAGTCCTAAAGCTCAAATGCGAAACTCTGTAACTAAGAGGGGGCCAACTATCACCTCATCAACCTATGGTGATGCTACCCTTTCCACTACATAATTCATGTCCAATTCATTATCTGTCCCATGTGATGAAGACCCCCGAGGACTAAGCCCTTGAAAGCCATGTAGCCCTCTTTTAAGGTTAAAAGATTCCAATGAATGAGTACTCTTGAAAGTTCCACTAATAAGATGTTCCATTTATTTTTTTCTTAGCCCCTACTCCCTCCCTTGTATCTTTTTGTTCATTCACATAAAGATCAAAAACACTGCCAATAATATTTGCTTAAACCTTTTGATAGCTGCCAAATTTATTTCTAATAGTTGAATCTGCAACATCCCCTTGATAGATATGTTTGGCATACATATTGCTGGAGTTGAATTTAAATAAGAAATACTGGAAGATGTTGGGTGTAAATCCATAACAAAGAATATCTGTAGAATTTTAATATCTGCAAGAGTGTTTCTATAATAATTGTAATATCTGCAGCAAGTGCGATTGCATTTGGTGTCGTTGTTGTGACTATACTCAATATAAAAGAACATTCCAATTCAAAATCGATGAATCTTATGCTTGATAGATTTTCTCAGTCCCCATCCACTAATATGACTCTAGGACAACTGGTTATGTTTACACCCAACATTGATCATGCATCTACGGATTGGACAGAGTAAATTTGAAGTCACTGAACTCAATCTATTGTTCAATATCTACCAAGGCTTCTTCCAAGTGAAACATTAGGTTTTTGAACCTTATTGCTTCTGAGGTGTTTGGTAGGTATTTTGTCCTCATTTCCAATCTCTTCTACACTTTCCAAAGTCTGGCCTTGAATTCTACATTTGTCTCTATAGTAGTCAACAGGTTCCTTTGTATGCAATCAATAGGTTCCTCTATATTGAGAGGT